>JAQQZY010058992.1:0-10176 GCA_030068375.1 Ostorhinchus rueppellii | reverse complement strand
GATATATATATATATATATATATATATATATATATATATATATGGTATAAATAGTATGTTTAACATGGCCATGCAAGTGTAGAAATTTCTTTCCATGACCTGTTATTGTTCTGTATTCTCACCAGAAGCCTCACCATTGTTCATCCTCAACATGACATATGTGAAGTACTTCTTACATTACATCGCTTGAAGTTTTGATGATTTGGCTTTATTTTTGATTTTGCACTTTCTTTGGCTCTTGTGTGCTTTTGTGCTTTGCTGCTGTAAATCTGGAATTCCCACTTGTGGGACTAATAAAGGCAAATCTTAACTTATCTTATCCTAAGTTCTCTGACAAAAGCCTTGAAAAGTCTTTAATTGAACTTGTTAAAACCTGTAGGAACATATTAATACATCCTTGATGTACTTAAGAACAGTATACATGTACTGATTATAGCTTTATAACACACAGACATGCACTGTTTATAAAAAAAAAAAGAAAAAACAAGAAAAAAGAAAAGGGTGCAGTGATCATCATGCTTTAGGCATTTATCAGGGACATTTGACTCTTGTACAAGTACATACAAACACACACTGACATCATACAGCAGACATTCTGTGGGCTAACAGGTGCACAGGGGTAATGGGGGCTTTGGTTGTATACAGTAGCATACAGCTATGATTTATGGACTGAGTCAGTGTCTCTCTTCCTTTCTTTTCCCTCTGGTACTCTCTTCTGGCACCAGGGAGACATAATGCTTCTTGTGTAGTGCATTGTGCTGTATGTGGGTTGTTTGATCTGTGGCTTTAGAAACACACACTTGCAAACACACATACAGAGGCAGCAGTGGGACAGTAAATGGTTTCTTTTGCAGCTGTGTGTATGCAGGGATATCAGCTGGCAGGACTTGTGTGTCACACTTGGGGTGCTTGTCAAACACTCAGCTATTATGGCAGGCTCTCACCTCTGCTCTTTTGCATTAAGTCGCTGTGACCTTACGTGAAACCATTTGGAATATGAGCAAAGATGTGGCATGTGGGCTCACATGTATTCCGTGTGTCTGTGTGTGTGTTTGTGGCTCTGTGTGTATGTTGTCACCTCTCTCCTGAAACATTATTCCAGCAGCAGAAATAGCCGAGCTCTAATTGCCTTCATCTTCCTTTGCCTCCACTAATCAAATTAGACTACAGAGAATTCTAATTAAACCCTGCCTGCATCTGATGGCACTGGTTTCAAACACACATGCTTACTGTGCACATCACTACACACTGACACATGTACACATCAGTATTATTTTCCACTTCTGTGCGCTCTGATAAAGACTAGCAGAAAGCAGAGTGGTTACTGGTTTGTAAGTTGCCCATGAGCTAACCACCAAGAGCTGACAGACCGGCATTAAGAATGGGTGTGGACTGTGTGATTGTAACAGCGCTCATTGAGAACGTTTTTGTCTTTGATTTATTGTAATAAGTTAATGCAATATATGGATTCTGAGAGAAGAGGAAAAGCATTTTAACACAGCCTATGTTTTGAGTCAGGTTGTAGCTTTTATGTGATCTATTTAAGGTGGCAACCCTTTATTGATTCTGGCCTGCGGCAGAGGCATGATTGCTTGAACAGTGACTCTACAGAACTGTTGACACAGCAGGCACCATGGAATGATGTTGGATACAACTCTGACTCCTGAAGGTTATAGTTGTGCCTAATATGAAGCATGTAAGCTTACCAAATAGAGCCTCCATACAGGCTGGTACCACATGTTACCGTGTCAAGATACCGATGCGTGAGTATCTGTTTACAGTGACTGTGTCTTTCTCCTGTAAATTTGCAGACATCTCTTAGAGACACATTCATTAACAACATACAGGGGACAGATTAATTACATTTCTTTATTTATTTCATTGTTTGACACCGTGGCAGCCTTCAAAAGTTTGGGCATCACAGGTAACCTTCTTCAAATGCTTATTTTGTCATTTGTGCAGACCATCCAAGAAGCCCTGAGGATATTTTGTAACAGGTGTTGGTGAAATAGTTAGTGAAATCAAATTACAATTTGTGTGAAGAATGATAATGAATTACAATGAAGGATAAATAAACATAAATAACTGAAACTGAGCAAAGAATTTTTCAATTTTATGACTTAATATTTCCCCAAGTTTTCTCTTTCTGTGTAGTGGTAATATAGTCATATCATGTCTAGAAGTTATTTGGTTGCGTGTGTGTAATTATAGCTTCAGAGGTGAAAAACTACAATTTTGACGGCATGTTTTCCCAAAGAAGATTATTTGAATTTCCTTGAAACTTTTTAACAGGAAATTGTTAATATTCATTGCATATAATATTTATTTATTTTTGTTTTATGTAGTTGTGAGAATGAGAATTTCTTCCTCTTATAACACAGTAGACAAAGTGAGGGAAACTCAAAATATTAAATATTAGCATTAAAAAATGGCATTGACCCTGATCTGTTTACTAAATGAAATGGCTTCTAATGAGCCACCTGGCTTTGCATCATGAGAACATAAATGCAAAATATAACTTAAAGATGGTGTGTTAATGTTCTTTTTTCCACACTGACACATACAGAGATATAGAGACAGAAGATAGGCAGTAACTGTTGCCAGATGACCTTCTTTTGCAGGCCTGCGGTGGTTCAGTTACATTTTGCCACTTCCTTCCTGGCAGAGCACCTGCTGGCTAGACAAGTAAGCTTGAGCATTCAGCAGAGCAGTCAGGTGCTAACGCTTAACAGTTTTAATAAACATGTTCAGTACACCCCCACCTCGACACACACATACACTTAAAAACTGGCTAACAGTATTGATCTCAAATGTTCCCTGCCCTTTTTAACTGCAGCATAAATGCACAGCGGGTAGAGAAGCAAGCATAAAAAAGGAGATAGATGAGGTTAGAGGGAGAAGCAGGGTAATCCTCCCTCACTTCCCAGAGTAATTAGAAGTGTGTGAAGGCAAAGATTTATGAGGAAGAGGAGGAGAAAACTGAGAACTGTACCACCCAGAGAGAGGGTAATAGGGATTTGGAGACTGCACTTTTCTTTTTCTGAAACTCTGTATTTTGGTGTGCGTATCTTTTTGTATGTTTTGTGGTAGGTGGGGGTGGCCTTTTAAGCTGACAGCGTTCTAATCATTAGTCTATGGGATTTCCAAGCCAAGCCATCAACGCAACCCCTTCACTTAAGACAAGAAATGACAAAAATGCAATTTCCCCATTTTCAGTCCCCCCTCCTCCACTTTGTTAAGCATTTGTCCTTCTCATACAGACATGCAGAGCGGCCTTTGCATTCTGTCAGTGTGTTTCCATCTTCCTCTTTAGCCTTTGATCTGTGTGTAGTTATGCTCAGTAGACTCCATCCTAACCTGCTATCACAGGGTAATCTTCTATGTCCACTATGCTCTTTTTCCATCACCCAGACAAAGCACTGCAGCATTTTTTAGATGAACTGTAAATATGTGTTGCCAGTGTTTGTGATGTGTATGTTTTATGTGTATCCTTTTAGAAGGATTAAAGGCAGAAAACTTGAGTGTATTGTGAAGAGGAAGTCTTGTTCATAGGGGGTTAACAAGTCCCTTGTTGTCTATTATTTTCCACTCTAAGAATAAAGGAACAAGGTAAAAGACCACACCAGCCAGTGGGCTGACAAATGAGTAACCTCTGTCAACCACTTTATTCGTAAAGGTTCTTGCTTTGCAGGTTGTGTCTTGTGTGTGTATACTTGTTTTTGTGCCTCAGCGTGGCTGATTGGTGCTGAACTGCCAGCCTCTCGGCACACAGGAAATGGAAATGAATCATGGGAGACAGATTAAGAGAATGGTGAGAGCTCATCACATCCTGTTAAAGACTGGAGATGACTCCAGGCAAGGTCTCTTTCTCTCTCACACTCATTCTGCTTCTTCTTTCACTCTCTCTATCCCCTTTCTTTCCCTGTCCATATTTCCCTTCACTTGCTTACTCTATCCTTTATTGTCTGTGTTTCTCAGACTGTGGTTTGGCAAGGGGTGAATGATCAGTGACTGATTCTAAAACATCCTATTAAAATTAGTGTCACAAACTGAATTTTTGTGTGTGTATGAGTGACTGAGTGAGTGTGAGATGAAGAGACAGTGGGAGACTTGATGATGGATGATAGATGATGGTTGTGACCTGAATAGATGGCTCCGGGATGGTCAGATGACTTCCGCAGGAGGAGGAGTAATGACAAGAGGGCACCCGATTACCTCTCCATCACTTTGTGTTTATGGAAGCCTTGCAGCAATCACAAAACAAATAGCTGCACCGCTATAGCTGAGTTTAAAACTCATACTGTCTTATGTCTATGTGCATGTACAATATTTGCTCAAGAAGTGACTCCCATCCCTTTCTGTGGAAAAAAAGTCGAAAAAAGAGGGCAGAGGGGTTTTATAATATGTCTCCTCCTCTCTTACATCAAGCCCTATGGGCACTATGTTTGTGTGCTCATGTGTTTACTTGTGTTTATTTGGAAGCTTGGAGTCAGAGTATAGCCTTGATGGGGGGTTTTAACAACCTTAGGGAAAACTGAAGAAGCTGAAGGGTCAGACAAGGTTAGACCAGGCGTTCTAATTGAGTGGACACACATTTCTACACTTTTTTTTTTTTTACACACTCACATCATACATAGATGCCATTTCACCAACAAAGACACAAGTAAAGTTGCTAGTGGTAAAACATGCCCTACACCCATAGACCAGGAGCGGGTTTCCCTATAAATCCCAGAGTGCAACCAGTTGAAGGATGATGCATCGATCTGACACACAGTCGCCCTGCACTCCAGTGCTGATTGATGTAGCCTGGCTCCTGGCTCTGTGAGTGTCTACTGTGGTCTCTCGGCATCATGTCAAGTAAGGTCTCAGAAAAGAGCTGGACAACTGGGGGATGCTTAGGAGGTTGGAGAACAACAGATGAAGGTCAGAGGCATGCATAGTGAAAGGTGAGAAAAGAGCTAAAGGGGGAGGATAAAGTACAAGAAAGATAAGACAAGTGGATGAGAGTGGGCTGCCGGAATGCTTCACTGCTTTGTGTGAGACAAGAGGGAAAACTGGCACGAAAGAGATGATGTTAGAGTGTGTGTGTGTCTAAGTGTGTGTGCTGGAGAAGAAAGGCTAGGGGTGGATACTGATGAGCGTGGAGAAGGATGGATGGTGGTGAGTGGGAACAGATTTGGGGAGGGCTGGCCAGCTGAATCCTGTTGGGGAGTGGCAGGAGTAAGCTGGCACTGTGGAGGCGGGCATATGGAGGGCAGGTTGGCACTTTGGCTGCCACCGGAGTGTGCACCTGCCGACAGGGGGAGACTCTGCCAAGAAGAAGGGAGGGAACAGAAAGAGAGACAGAGAGAGTGTGTGTTTGTGGTATGTGGCAGTGAAGCAGAGTTTGGGCTTCTGGAAACGCTCTCTGAAGATGTTGGATATTAATGGGGAGTCTAAGTGTATCAGACAACTGTGTGCCCTCTTACAATGGAAACACACACAGACATGCACAGGTGGATACATGCAGATGCATGTACTCACTCATTCCCCAACACTGAAATGCTCACACATTAGTACTTAACTTGCCCTCAGTATAAAATAAATACATGCTCAGTTCTCTCCCTGTTTATGTAAATCAGTCAAATGAAGAAAGTGTGGTTCACTGCTGGTAGAGAAGCAAATAAACAGCCTTAGTAATCAGGATAACATTTAAACCCTTCAATGCATACACTACAACACACCCCCTAATTGGACACAAGTGTTTTGCTGCTAACTAGCTGCTAATTACATCAGTGTATTCCTCTCACTTCCTTTCTCTTTGCCTGAGTCATTATTTTCTACAAACAAAACAGTGTTTTACTGAAAAGTGCAGGCTCCTCCTACGGGAAGTGTGGCGTGGGGAGATTTTGGAATTTCAGCCACTGTAACACATATCACACAGTAATGACTGATCTAACAACCTGCAGAATTAAATGTGTGTGCACATGTATAATACACGGATAAGCTTGCATTCTAAGTGAATTTGTGTGTTTTGGCTGCTCAACACCAACACAGATGTAGAAGCCAAAGGCCAGTGCCCTCGTTAAGCCACTGTCAGAAGAGGTTTGTAACAACCCACTGGAGCCCATCTGTATCCTAAATGCACTACACATGCACACACATTGATCTCCTCTTTTGTGTTGCTGTATGTTATAAGTAGTTTCATACATCCTAGGTGCTATTAGCTACAGAGCCTCTTTAATGTGGTATTACAACATTTTGTCAGTTGAAGTGTACATGTTTCTGTCCATATGTTATTCATTCATAATATGTGAGTGCATACATTATGTCTGCTAAGCTGTACTGTAGGTGGAAGGTGAAGGGCAGTGACTCCGTGCTCTGGTTTTAGCCTTGGCTGTGGATACAAGTCTTTTGGCTGCCATGTTTCCCTCTGATCTGCCTCCCCTCTTTCATCATGAAAACCACAGAGAGCAAGGCAGACGGATATGGAGAGGTTTAAAGGCTGGCAGCAACACCATGGCCTTGAGGTGTTATCTCTGCTCCTCACTGTGTTGGAGAGGAGGTGAAGAGAGAGAATGGGACTGTGGAAGTGATTGCAGAGCAGCCCGCATCTCTTTTCTTTCCTGTGTGGAGCAGGATGGTTAGCAGATGGTCTTGTTACCAGTGAAATCAAAATGAACACAGTCAAATTTGCCTGTGTTCATTTCTTGTCCCCCAGGTGAGACCTCATGCTCTTGCTTGCACACTGATACATTTAATCATATACTGTATTGCAGATACACATGCGCTCATATGCACAGTTTTGCCCTGCTGGCTTTAAACATGCACCATCTGCAAGCAAGGAAAGTGTGTCAGAGAAGTGTGTATTTGGCTTAAGGATCCAGTTTCTAATGTTCATGGTTGTAGCTTATGTTGCTTTTGAATGTAAGGATTGTTATCAAGACTATGTATCAGTCCTCAGTAATCCAGTTGTTCAAAGTCAGCGGGTGTTTTGAGGGCTGCCTGACAGGGCTGAAAAGCAGGCTGAATTGGCAATTAGAGGTAAAGGGAAGCAAGGGAATATGTGCTAACAGGGAGGAGGAGATGGCATGTTCATCCGCAGATGAAGCCTAAATCCCTTCATTCTCTCCCCTCCCTTCCTTCCCTGGTTGCTTAGTGGTGAGATGAGAGCTTCTGCTTTGTAGCGTCTGCTTCTCCATGTTTGTGTGTTTCGAGGATCCGGACTAGTCCATAGCTTATCCCTCTGAGTGTGTGTTTTCGGCAGGGATAGAAGCGCCTTAGCCTCCCTTATCATCTTATAGTAGGGCACTTGCTATTGCTGTATGAACCCCCAGGGAGAGGGAAATTGACTGAGGGAAGGAAATTGTACAAAATATGTGTGTAGTATACTTACTGTATCAAGTACCGTTATCTTTACTAGTACTTTCAATAAATCAGAAAGCATACAACAGTTTTTCTCGTTAAAATTACTGTCATTGCCAGTTTTGTAGTAGTAGGCCATAATGGTCAATATCATAAAGACAGCAAACCTCTCGTACCTCTTTGTAAAGATAAGAGGTACATGACACCATTACAGATTTTTATTTTTTGAAGTGGACCTCTTTATCTGTTAAGTTAAGTCAGTACCTTACACATGGTGAAAAAGCAATAGGAGTTTTAAAAGGACAGGTTGATTAACAGGAAGGTAGATGTTCCACAGCTAAAATACTTTAAATCTCAATGAAAATCTAATTATAAGAAAGGAGAAAAGAAGTGCAAGTGAATGGAAAAAGCTTTAAAAATTCTAAAAGCCTTTGACCAAATCCAAAGACTGCAATGGGAGAAACCTTTAAAGCATTTAGCAATATCCTCAGTAGAAGATCGCTATTGTCTGCTTATATTATAACCTTGCCATCATTTTTTCTTTAGGGCTTTACATACATTGTTGCCCATGAAGAAAAAATTATTTTGTTTTCATACTTCTTTATTCGTATTTATATACATCAGTAATCACCTTTGACCAGGTGTAATGATTGTATACTAAGTCCCAGGCAGTTACACTTTACATGTATCTACAAAGAATACATCACATTGTAAGAATCATTTTGAGAGGTATAAATATTTTATTCCAACTTTGTTGGCAGTGGTGTACAGCACGTTGTTAATGTTGGTACATTTATGATGTGTCCAGATTGTCACAATATCAGCCCAATCCAGCAGATGCTGAATAGGTGGTGACTGTTAGGGGTGGCATATAAGTGAATTATATCTTGTGTAGTACATCATAGTGGCCAACAATCTTTTTTTGCTCCAGGATGTTAGAATTGTTTTTGGCCTTCCACAATGACTTCTAACATATTTTGTAGCCTACGCTGCAGGATATGTCTGTAGATTGAGTTATACTGTAGATGCAAAAATACTGGAGAAGTAAAAGAAGCAAATTACTTGACAGTAGTGTTGTCACTATGGAGAACTATGTGTTTGTATCTCTACCAATTAAAGACATGCAGTTTGAGGGGTTTTGCTCTCTTTGGTTTCCACAAGGACCATTCCGTGTACTGAAATGTGGAGAAAAGCCTGAAACACTAGAAACAGCTCAGCTTATCATTCACAAAAAAGGGCAAATTGCTCTGAGGTGAAAAACTTTACGGACATGTTTTCACTGGCATAGCATTACTGCAAAATCTATAGTGAATAAAAACGGAGCAGATTGTGGTCCAAATGCAGTAGAATTCACTGAAGTATTAGCAACCACAGTCAATTCTTTGTGGATTTGACCTGTTGTTCTGTAACCTGACATTACAACTTACCCACCAAGATGCTCAAATGTGTGGGCAAGCAGTCTGCTTTGGACAAAGCCAAATGACATATGCTAAATGTATATGTATGTATAACACGTACACTTGTACACACTAGTGTCTCTGTGGCGTTAATACCAAGCCACTATGCCGCCCACGCAACCCTTGGCTGTGAATGAGATGAGTCATATGTGAATATGCTCTTCACAGCTCAGAGAACACATATGTCCCCCTTAAATGTACAAACTACACCTACATATATTGTTCACATGACATGGAGAAACCTTCTGCCCCTTCTGCATCTAAGAAGTGAAGACATAATACACACATGCAGATCTACTACATCTCTTGTTGCTCTTTAACTAGTTTGGTAGGTTGCAGGTCTCAGCAGAGTCCTTGATGTGTGCATAAGAGTGATGATGAGCTTAATGCAGTCTGTCTGTGTCCCGGACGTGACCATCACATTAATATAGTACTAATACAACACTCTGTCTGCTGCATGCTAATCACTGTCCCACTCTTTCTCGTGGTCTGTCTCTATCTCATAAAATCTTCCACCATGAGACAGAAATAAGAGAAGACAGACCTCTAAAGGTTGACCGCATATAACCTGTTGACTGTCAGCAAAGATGCATCATAACAGGGATTTATCATATACTGTCAGGCAGCACGGTACATTCTTTAATTTGCTGCTCTATGTGTTACCCACAATCCATTGACACCATAGGCACGAGAAATATGGTGACAGTAATCACAAAATAGCTCGGCCTAATAGTTTGCAGTAAACACGCTGTCCAGCCTTTCAAGAACGTGCTTCACGGCTATAATGTAAGCAGAGAGCACCTTGACTGCAAAGCATAATTTAACTTGAACAGTTGTAAGGCCTTGACATTTTGTCCACCTGAACAAAGCCATCCCACCCCTCAACCTTATCCCACCAAATGCAACCGTATCTCAAGCTGGCTGGATTAACAAGGCCACTTCAAAGCTACTCAGTGCCTGTGCCAGCAGGCTTCACAGGAGGAGAGGGAGGGGCTGCAATACTGGACTGAATAAGGAGGGAGGGAGTGGAGGGTTGTGTAAGCGTGACCACTATTAATGGCCTAATAATGTATTTGGCTGTTTTGGCAGTTGTGAAAAGGGTGAAGGGGGGCAGAGGGTAGAGGAAAAGGGGTTGACAGCATGTCATGGCTGGTTAAAAGCAAGCTTGGAAAAGAGAGAAGGCCCTTGTTTGTTGGGCTAAATGCTGTAAATAACATCAGAGAGTGCAGCTAAATGGAAATCAATGCAATTACCCTATTAGCATGGGCTTGAACTCACACTGGCTGCTGCTATATCTTTCTCTCTCTCACTCTCTCTCTCTCTCTCTCTCTCTCTCTCTCTCTCTCTCTCTCTCTCTCTCTCTCTCTCTCTCACA
>JAQQZY010058903.1:0-10178 GCA_030068375.1 Ostorhinchus rueppellii | reverse complement strand
AACAAGTTTTTGATAAACTATGAAGTTATTTATGTTTTCTTGTTTTCATGACAGGTGGAAGAATACATTTATTAAGCACCGTGCATGTGTCATTAGTCATTTTTCCATTGGACATCTGTGCGAAACATTACCGATATTTACAAAATGTTGAAAAAACAGAAGTGTGTCATGTTGCTTTTTCCATTAAATCATAAATGCGATCATTTGTTTATTTATTATCGCGAGATGACACGAGAAGTCATGCCATAAACATGCAGCGAACATAAATATGGTGTTTATTTACAGATATATTCATTATTATTATTATATATTACCCCTCTATCTTGTACTAAATTATACAATTATTCAGTTTCCTGGTGTGTCCTCACATAACGCACCATATTTGTTTTAAAACTCTTCTTCTACGCTTGTCGTAACATTCGTCAACATCCACTTTTTTGTTTATTCACATGACAAATTGCAGAAAAATTCTTTCTATTACAGTTTTTCGTGATACACCAATTGCGTTAAGCCTGAAAAACTATCTCGACCTCAAACTACCTCAATCGAAAAACAAGAGTTTTGGCAAAATTGACGTATTTGTAAGTTGTATTAGTGCAATTTAAGGGTCGATGGAAAAAACGACTAATGAGAAACCAAAGCAAACTGTAAAAAGAAAAAAAAAAAGGTGTGTGTGTGTGTGTGTGTGTGGGGGGGTTATTTATATTAAGACATTTCAGGTTGTTTATATTATTGACGTTTTCAGAATGTAATGTGACTTTTTCTTCCATTGTAATCATTTTACTGGTCTGTCCCACTTCAGATCACATTAGGCTGAATGTGGCCCCTGAAGTGAACTGACTCTGACAGCCCTGCTCTGACGTACAACAATGCGTTCTGAAGTGAATTAAAAATTATAAAAAACCAACATCTACTTCATTGTTACGTGATACTTTTATGATATCATTCCTTGGACAACATCTAATGGCTCCGTCACAATAATAAAAAACAAGCAGGAGGGAAAAGTAGTGTCACATTCAAGTGGCGTGGCTAGTGGCGGCCCTGTTTGTTTGTGTTTTCCAGCGTACAGTGGAGTCACCAGGAGGCCAGCGATGTCTGCGAGCCTCTGCTGTCACGTCGCATCCCGTCTCCCTCCCCTAACATGCCCTCCCCTCGTCCCTTCTACACCTTCTCTCTCGCCATTTCCTGCGTTCCTGCATCGCTGAATTCCCAGAAACAGGCGTCCTGTCTAATCTGTCTGTCACCATTAAGCTAAAAAACCCCGGCTTTCCTTGTAATCCCATCGTTTTTCTTCATAAGGCTTTCTGTGTCTGTGCCCCCCCCTCCTCCCTACACCCCTGGAGGCCCTGTTTTATGTGCGGGTCATGACACTGCTAACCTCTTGTTGACCTCAGATTGACCTTAACAGGTTAGCTTCTCCATGAGCCGCAACTGTGGTGCTGGGATAATCCAATCACACAGTCATTAGTGCTGAGTAGGCCCGAGCCGGAGCAGGTGAATACGTGTCTGCGCCGCTCCCATAATCTCCCTTTGACTCATATTTTTTTTGCTCATTTCAGACTGTAACTTTCCCCAGTAGATAATCACAACCTTTCCCTGTACGTCATGAGCTCAGCCAGAGGAAAACACATCAGATCAGTAGCGTTTAAAACCCCAACGATCTGACACCTCAGCCCAGTTCTGCTCGCAGTATTAAACAACAGACGCCACATCCTAAACCTGCACTTTCAGCTTCATTAAACCTCTGCTTTTAAGCACACGCACCAACAGCGGGAACGAAACGCAGCTGAAAGGAAGAGGATTCACGCAGATTCACTTGGATGGTCCTCGTCAAGTTTATTGTGTTACCGCAGAGAAACGCCATTTTACACTTTAGTGCTAAACCTTAGGAGTGCACGTGTTCCAGCTGCAGACTGGGATTCAGGAATGCTTAGAATTAGAAAATGACACATTTATTCCATGTTTTAACTTTTTTTTCCTGTTTGGTCTACTTATATTTTTTGTTTGTTTATTTTTTTTGCTTTTTTGTTAGTTTTCTTTAGTTAGTTTTTATTGTGGAATTAAAAATAAACTTAATAACATGGAATAGCTCTATGACAGTATGGAGTAACTTTATAAATTACTTTCAAATAAATTAAATAAAAATTTTGCAGAGGACCACTCCACCTGCATTACCCTTTCATGCTTGATTTATGAGAACCTTAATCAAGATATAGTTCCTGAATGTTTTTATTCCTTTTTAGATGTGAAAAAACCAAAAAAACAATGCAGTTGAGGGTTTTTTTTGTACCATGCATTTAATTTTTGAACCAAAGAAACATGCATTTAAAATGATATGAAAAACTATGCAATAAAAACATTTTTAATGCTGCTCATCACGTTTTCCCACATTTGATCCTACTCTAATACTAGTTATTTGATTCATTGAGATAATATACAAATAAACCCTGTTTCGCTTGTTTATTTACCCTAAAACATGTTAGTCCAGAACAGGTTTATCTAGAACAGCAAAGTTACAGTCATGATATGAGTGTCAGTGTATTATGGGATGGTGCATAACTGTCCCCTGTGTTGGCTGATATGGAACTAAAACAACAAATCCATGAATATATAAGAGAACAGCTGTAGAATAACTGCACTGTACTGACCAGTATGCATGAAAGGGTTAAAAAAAACATATTAAGGCAGTAAATAATGCAAAGAAATGAATAAAGAAAAAATATATATGGCGAGTTCAATTCACATTTTAATTATTGAGGTAAATAAAACTGAGAATATTTAATTTTGCTGAAATAAGTGGGTTATATTAACAATTAAATAAGCAAAACAAACGGTTATATTACAAATATGACTGTCTTTTTTTAGTTTTTTATTTGTTTTGTTCATTGTACAGCATAAAAACAGGACCGATTCGTAATTTAAACACATTTAAAGCACTAGTCCACAACATAAATACATAACTAAACTCTGTCACGTGGAGCTGTGGCTGAAATCAGATCGATTTAATGTTAAATTCAATGCATTTATTACGTCATTGAGTTCCGGTTCCGGTTTTAAAGGACATTTTCTATCACTTGTTAACGTATCTGAATGTCCGCTGTGCAGTGGTGTACTTCAGTGTCTCTGCAGAACCCCAGTGCGTGAACCCCACGGATGTACGTACCGGGTCCGCGCTCCTCGTGCTCGTGACTGGACCCTACATATGAAATGTAACCGCGAACCTGTCGTGAAAACAGCGGAGATGTATGGCGTCTTTTCTTATGTTCTTTTAGTGGTGAAAAATTGTCTAGAAATGAAAAATAAACCTATCCGGTATGAGGTAAGTTTGCGTTTAAACTGTGACTGTTCACTTCTCAGGCTTCTTGTCGGAGGCGCGCTGTCCCCTGGAGGCGCGGGTTCGAGTCCCACCTCCGACTGTGCCTTTACGAGGCCGAAGAACAAACACCTGTTAAAGCTGCTGCTCTGGACCGTATACGGATGTAAATATAGTGTCCTTTCCTTGGAAACCCATTTATCTATAAGGAAATTCGGCGCAGCTTCCTGTTGGCCCCAAGCTTTTACATTGTAGAAATACATTTACACGCCTGTGACAACAAGTAAGCATTAAATAGACAAACACAATGCAGAAAAATAGAAGATTTGACTTAGATAAACTGAATATTTATCACGAAAGATATATTTTTAGATGTATTTACTTTGTGAGACTTAATCTTGTTAAGATTATTCGACTTAATCCAAGAATTTTTCATCATGAGCCACCCCACTTAGATATTAAAACTAGTTTTAAGTGATATTTAAAACAAAACAAGCTCCACTGTTAGGGAATGAATATAGAACACACAGAAAATGTTCACGCTCAAGACATTTTTACTTGTTTTGGGCAGTTCTGCCTATACATTCATAACCATTGAGTCATTACAGCTTCATAAGAGACCATTTAACCTCCTGAAACCCAGGAGAACACAAATGTCAGAATTTTTTAATGGAAAAATGGTTTAGATTGAAAACAACATGACGCTGGCACAGTTTTTCCAGATAGTTTTTCATTTTTTCCCATCTGAATGTCCTTCGAAGTGGCTTTTTTTTTTTTTTTTTTTTTTTTTTTTTTTAAATAAAGCTATGGAACTATTGTCCACAAATATGGACAAAAACATAGCTGGAGGCTGAAACAGACAAAAATAATGTCACTATGAAGATATGAAACATGTATATTATGCTTAAAATAAGAATTTTAGCATTCTGTAATCCTTAGATAGTATTTTCTTATTTCAAGAAAACTTGAGGTGTAATTTTCTAACTGCACTGGTAGATCATTTACTCAAAATAAGACATTTTAACCCAATAATAAATTCATTTATTATTATATTTGTACAGGCCTTTTCTTCAGTGCATGCTTTCAGGATGTTAAACAGGGACACAGCTAAGAGCTAAAAGACTTCTACAGTATTTATTCATGGTGACTTCGCTTATTTTAAAGAATAGAGCTTCCAATCCCAAAGCCTTATTAAATAAATAAATAAATGCATGCATACAGATGTCAATGCTATTGTTCTTTTTTAATTTGTTGTTTTCAGTTGTACAGATTTTATGTTTTTTACTCTATTCTTGTATCTTATTCTATTTTTTAAATTATTTTTATTTTTCTTGTACAGCACTTTGGTCCACTGTGATTGTTTTAAAGTGCTTTACGAATAAAGTTGGATTGCATTGGAATACATAAATAAATAAGTAAAAAAAATAGTTGAACATACTATCAACACAGTAAATGACACGTATAAATACAAAACACACTTTTCATGTAATCCTTATTAAAAAATCTTGAGTAAACTTTAATTTTGAACATACAGAATAACTCTATTTGTTAAATTACTCATCTTTCTTCATATATTTCATTTTCCTACTGTGTTTAAAAAATCCTTTTTTTTTTCAATGACTCAAATTATTGAACTGTCATTATCTTGTTCTAAATTTCTAAGGATATTTATAATAAAGAATGCTGGAATCAGGTCATACCAGCAAGTATTACTGGCTTACACATACATTTCATCACTGTATAAAAAACACTAGTAGAATGTAAGTGTTGTAAGATAATATTTTGTCAATAGTGCCAAAGTCATTTTTTATTACAATAAAAAATATGTCAAAAATGGAAAAAAAAGATGAAAAAATATATAATTAATGCCCCAAAGGCTGCATTTATTGACATGATTTATTATTTATATTGTCTAGTGTTATTGTGGACAGTCTTTCATTGATAATTTCCCTCCAAATGTGTTCGTAATGTGTGATTTGAAAGCATCCATACAGTCAATTAACACCTTTTTTCCTTAATAAAGATGAAATATCTAACTGTAAACAAAAGAAAATCCTTGTTCGGCCAAATAGACTGTGCTCGTGTTCTAATCATGCAAAATCTACAGCGGTCTTAATAAGGGTTAATTTATTTATTTTCTTTTTTAGCTCACTGCAATGAACACTGGACGACAGCTAATGTTAAGTGACAATTTCACCTTTATTAACATGGTGAAGAATCATTAGTAAAGGTCAATGTGACAGGCTGGAGGAGGCTTTGGAGCTCAGGTGGTGCCTGTAAAGAGAGCAACACACTGAGAGAAAAGACTCATTAATGACAAGGATGTCAGTGCCATGAATCACCGGCTTTTTTATCTCCAGAACTCTACAGTTTACCCACGTTCAAAGTGAAGGTGACGAAACTGAATGAGGTCTTTTCAGTCTTTGATTCTTTCACTGTGCCCATTTTCATCAATAGTAGTTCGAATGCATATATTTACTGCACCGCGTTTATGATGAAAAAAGAACATAATGACATCTGAAGCCAGGATCTATTAGAATTTAAAAGCCTTCAACATCAGCAACACAAAGTCAGAATTATATAAAAATTATACTATGTCTTTGTAGCGCTTGTGGAGATTGAAATAGTGTATGTTTTTATTAGACTATATTCAATGACTCATTGCTAAAGCTCGTAAAAAGAAAGTCCTTGCATTATATAACTGCTTTTTTTTTGTTTTGTTTTGTTTTTGGCTCAGCTTAGAACGGTAGTGGTGAACATTAAAACTGAATTCCCTGGTGTTAAAAGTGTTATAGGTTGGACTTAACTTTGTTTAGTTAAGTCCAACCTATAAATGTTTTTATTATATTTTAATTTTATTTTTTATTATATTTTTTGTTATATTTGTTTATATAACGTTTAAATTTACTCAACTTGAATTGTCCAAAAATCTGCGATGAACTGGCGACTTGTCCAGGGTGTACCCCGCCTTCGCCCTTAAGTAGCTGGGATAGGCTCCATGTGACCCCCGTGACCCTAGTGAGGATAAAGCGGGGATAGAAAATGAATGAATGAATGAATTGTCCAAAAATGTGACTTCAGTACTTTTAGCACCAGGGTCTTCAACTTTTATCCACTTTAGGGTTAACGTCAATGTTTAGTGAAGCAAAATGACCGTGGCTTTATAAAAATGTTTTTAATCTTTTTTTGAGCAATGTAACAGTACATAAAAAATGGTACTACAGTGCCTTCATTATACATTGCCTTTTATATCATTTTTCCATGCTATCTAGAGTAATACAGCCACACTGTGAGCCTGGATAAGCTGAGTTTACTTTAAAAAATTGAGAAAAGTGGTTTCCTTGAAAAATTTTTTTTAAAAAGAAATGATTAACGTACTTGAAAGTCGATCAATCGTTACTTTATTTTTTTAAGGCAACCAATTTTCTCAGTTTTTTTAAGTAAAACCACTGCCATAAATAAGGATGATTATAGATTCATTTCTTCTTTTGTTTATTTTGCTTTTTTAAAATGGAATTGCACATTTCCAAACATGTCCCTGTGGTCTCCATAAACTGTAAATGCTCTGCTTGGGTCTGAATTCTTCAGTCATTCAACTCCACAGGTCCAACACTATTTCTAAGTGATGACACCAGAACGGTGGTTTTGAGCACTGGCCCTTTAAATGTACATGAGCCCCGCCCCCTCCAGGTTGTTGGCTGTGCTGCTCTGTCCTGTTCAACCAATAACTGAACATTTCAGGTAACTGGCTCGAAATATGGTGTTGATTTACAGATATATTCATTATTATTGTTATATATTACTCCTCTATTCTGTACTAAATTATAAAATTATTCCGTTTCCTGGTGTGTCCTCACATACCGCACCATGTTTCTTTTAAAACTCTTCTTCTACGCTTGTTGTAACGTTCGTCCACATCAGGGTTTTTTTATTCACGACTATTTGTGAAAAAAGGTCTTTCCATTGCAGTTTTGCGTAATATGCCAATTTCGCAACACCCAAAAAAACTACCTCTTTCTGGCATAAAAACTTTTAATCAAAAAACGAGAGTTTTGGCAAAATTGTTGTTTTTCCATTAGATACATTTTTAATGCACAAGTCATATTTGCAATATTTGAAGGTCAATGAAAAAGTGACTAATGATAACCGTGAACATCAGGTTGTTTCTTTTAAACATGGTGACGAATGTAAATATGGTGTTGATTTACAGATGTGTTTATTATTATTATTATATATTACCCCTTTATCTCATACTAAATTATAAAATTATTTGGTTTCCTTTTTTAAAAACTCTTCTTCTCTTGTTCCAGGGTTCTCCCTATGTCTGGCGCACATGGCGCTGCGCCGGCCTGAAACCGTCATGCGCCGTGCTGAGAAAAAGACTGAAGAGTGAAAATTAGCGCAGCCATCAGCTGTGAAACAATACAGGCGGACGAGTGGTTACTTCCACCCCTGGGTCACTCACTAGCGATACTGCTCAAATCACATGCTGTAACGGTCCCCTCAGAGCAAATCCTCCTGCGTTGACGCTAATGCTAGCGTCACCAATAATCACAAACACCTACGTGATTTGCCGTTCGCCGGATTCAGCTATAATGCGAATACGGAAGTCCGTGTTGGAAGGGTCAACCATGCACAGGAAGCAGCCGGTGCCTCCACGCGACACTTATGTCGTTAGCTCCGCAACAGCGGGATAGTGCGCCAGTCGGGGTAGTGCCCCCCCCCACATATATGTATATTTTTTTAAAACAAAAATTAAACTGAAGAAATTAAGAGCAGAACTGAATTTTTGGGGTCTTATGTTTTTATTAGGAGAACAAGATTTTTTTTTTCACATTGCATTGAACTGAGTTGTTTTTTTTTCCTTTGAACTGAACTGCTTGAACTGAACTGAGCTGCAGTGTTTTTGGTTAAATATAATTACTCTAATGTCCAAATGTGATTGGTTTTCATTGTTTTCTGACCTTGGTTGCTAATTTTATACTTAGTATCCTTTGTAAGGGTTTTTAAAGGGTATGTTAATTGTTGATTTAAACACCAAACAAAAATTTAAAAAATAAGTCACTCAAGATAAAAAATTGTCAGGTCAAAACCTGGCTGGCACCCGAGACAAAATTAAAATGGTGGAAAAATCAATCAACCTGTAAAATTCTACCCCAAACCAAATAAACCGTTACAATGCGCAGCATCGCATTTCCTGTTGATGTTTGGTGCATGGTTGGTGAAGATGGCGAGCAAGAGCAGACAAACCAGGATTTCATTGTTTTTCTTGCAAAAAGGAAAATCAATGTAAGTATTATTTTATCGAGTTTGAACTATGTAATTGCAGTGCTTGATAGGATATTGTTGGATGCATATCTGTAGGCTAAGTTTTGACAGTGTTTGGAAACCACTGACAAACTATCTGCGCTGATCCACCGTAAACAGAGTGTTCAGCGAGGGTAGATTAACCCTCCGGTTCTGTTCACCTTCCGCCACTTACTTTAGTGTTCCCGGTCAAAATTGACCGGTCTGTTTTAACTGCTCTTAAATTAGCACAAAAAACATTTTTTAACCAGACTTGCAGAGGCTTGGGTGCACCAAAGCTTTCCCCCTCTCTGCTGGAAAAGTCTCCTCCTGAAGCTCTTCCCCTGATTCCACGTTGGGTCAATGGCTGTCCACATCACATATGCATTGAGAGCAGGGTTAGGGTTAAAAAAATCAAGCTATATATACCTCCCCAGATCATGGCCCACCCTGTTTTCCCCCGGGCTGAGATTTCATCCTGGGGAGAACCCTGTGATGTAACTTCCGTCCACATCTGGGTTTTTTTTTATTCAAATGGCAAAAAAAAAGGTCACAAAAAAGGTCTGTCCATTGTAATTTTGTGTAATATACCAATTTTGCAAAACACGCGAAAAACCACCTCTTGCCACGGCAAAAATAATTTTATTGAAAAGTAGTTGCTTTTTCATTGACCCTCAAATATCGCAAATATAACTTATACATAAAAATTTAACTAATGGAAAAACAACAATTTTGCCAAAAACTCTCAATTTTTGCTGAAAAGTTTTTGTGTTGGCAAGAGTTGGTTCTTCAGGTGTTGGTATATATTCAGTTTTGTGATATATTACACAAAACCGCAATGGAAAGACCTTTTCTTGCAAATAGAGTCATGTGAATAAAAAAAGAACCTGGATGTGGACGGACGTTACAACAAGTGAAGAAGAAGAGTTTTAAAAGAAACGTGGTGCAGTATGTGAGGACACACCAGGAAACTGAATAATTTTATAATTTAGTACAGAATAGAGGGTAATATATAATAATAATGAATATATCTGTAAATTAACACCATATTCACGTTCATCACCATGTTTATGGAATGACTTCTCGTGTCATCTTGCGATAATAAACTAATCATCGCATTTGTGAGTCAATGGAAAGACTAACATTATGCGCTTCTGTTTTTACAACATTTAGCAAATATCAGCAAAGTTTTACGTACAAGTCTGATGGGAAAGCGACTAATGAGACTTTTGCCAAAGTTGTCATTTTCCCATGAGGTAAATTTTTATGTGCAAGTTATATTTGTGATATTTTATGGAATAACTTCTTGTGTCATCTCGCAATAATAAATAAACAAATCATTGCATTTGTGATTTAATGGAAAAACTGACATTACACACTTCTGTTTTCCTGACATTTAGTAAATATCGGTAAAGTTTTACGCATAAGCCCAGTAGAAAAGAAACTAATGAGAGTTTTGCCAAAATTATCATTTTTCCATTAGGCAAATTTTTATGCGTAAGTTATCCATCCATCCATCCATCTTCATCCGCTTATCCGGGGCCGGGTCGCGGGGGCAACAGTCTAAGCAGGGATGCCC
>JAQQZY010058849.1:0-10180 GCA_030068375.1 Ostorhinchus rueppellii | reverse complement strand
AAAAATTATTATGAACTGTAAAATGGATAGGACAAATAAACAACACATTTGTTTTACAAAACAAGTAAAAGTATTTTGTTCATTTCTATGAGGCTGTCCAACCTGTTAGGTCTGCTATTCATTTACAAGGATGGAACATTTGCTTTAAATCTTTTATAACAATATCATATAGACTAGCCAAACAGAGTAAGACTTTTGACTAAAGGATGTTTTTTTTATTTCACTTCCTGGAAATTGCTTCAGTGGAATTGTAACTTTACTGTCAGGTGTGAGAGTAGTTCAAGGCCACACAAGGTATTAAATAAATATGCTTTTAAATGTGTGATTAGTGGGAGTTTATCCTTGCCTGTAATAAAATTATACAATATGTTAGGTTTGCATCATTTTGTAGCTTATGGTAGTGTGGAATTTGCCATGATCAAATGTAATGCACACATCAATAAAAAGGTGTATGAAATGTAAAAGTATTTTTAATGTCCATTATCTCTGTTTAAGTAATATAAGTGATTTGTTTAGAGTTTAAGTTTGTGAAGAACACCTATATTGATGACTATAGCAATTTATTATCAATGTATAAGAGAAATGAGTCAATAATTACACATAGATTTTCAAGAAACCATCAAAGATAAATTTTTTTCTGTCTTTTTTCATCAATACTTAGTTCAGATGACTGAGAATCATCACTTTAAATCAGGGGTTCTCAACCCTGGTCCTAGAGGGCCGCAATCCTGCATGTTTTAGATGTTTCCCTCTTCCAACACACCTGATGGTCATTATCCGCCTCCTGCAGAGCTTGTTGATAAGCTGATCATTTGAATCGGGTGTGTTGGAAGAGGGACACATCTAAGACATGCAGGACTGCAGCCCTCTAGGACCAGGGTTGAGAACTCCTGATTTAAATGCATGGACGAATAGTTTGCATTGAGTAATATGCATACTTTCTTGCGTTTCTGTTTTCAGCCTTTGGAGGTCTTTTACTCTATCAAATGCTTCATATCAGATTTCTAATTTGTTTTTGTTTCAACCTCTTTTTTTTTTTTAGCAACTCAAAAAATATTCACACGTGCATTTACATTAATCATACTGCATTTAGCCCCATGAAAATAATTGTGGTTGTGGTAACAAAACTGCACATTTATTTTTCAATCTGTCCTATAGAGGGCATTAATACACATACACAAGCGCTGAAGCCACTTTGTAGAAAAAGAAGAAGCTGCCAAAAGTTGGGAAGGAAAAAATGAAGGGCAGGAACAAGTGATTTTGCATTAGAATAGGGCATACTGGATTTAGTGGAAACTTGCTTAGAATGTGTTAAACACATAGATGGAAAATGGGATCATTGTGATGAGTATGAGCCGGTACAACATGTTATATTTAATTGGAGGAGGTATGAGGAAGAAAGGAAAGCTGCAGAGAAAACAACAATTGCATTTAAAAGAAGAAGCCTTAGTACGTTTTGTTTCAGAAATTTCATCATGTTCTTAAAGGAAACAGGATTTTTTTTGGACATAATTTAGGTTTTTAATTATTTTCAGATTTCACCTTGATTTATCCGCCCAGGTATTGATCATACTCCAGTCCAGTAGGTGGCGGTAATGCACCTAAAGATGGTTGCCAACCGCCATTAAAAACAGAAAAAGAAGAAGAAGCCAATGCGATTGAACTTCTTTCCATTGGTTTTACTGTGTTTTTCAGCTAAACTAAGATTTTCTTGAGAAGGGGATACTTGGTTGTATGTGTCCAGTGAGTTCTTGACCATGTCCTCGCGGGCTTTGAGGAGGTTGAAAGGCAAACAGCGGGGTCAGGAGCCCCTGGACCTCGGGGATCTAACTTTGGGTGACGATCCGGAGGAGCAAGCTGAGGGAGACGAGGAGCAGCTGGACACGGCTAACGTTACCCCACCGTCAAACAGCAGCCGGAAGGCAAAGAAGAACAAGGCTCAGAAAAACTTCAGCAATATTTATGAACTGGTAAAGAGATGGGCTTTTCTTCAAATACCTATATGTTAATGTTGGCGTCATGTCTCTGCCGGTGAAACCCATGGATTTAGCTCTGTGTTGGTAAACAATGCTAACGATGCTAGCTGTGTTAGCTGCTCAGCTGTCAGTGTATCCATCCAGAAGTCACTTTAAAATTTTAATTGTCAGTTTAATATAACATTACTACATTAGTTAAAGTGAGATAATTTAACACCAGAATACCACTAGAGAAAACAACTTGAGGACACACTGACAACAGAAATATGATCATCTCATTGTACTCTTTAAACTAGACAGCATTACAAATTGCACATAAAGTGATCCCTGTGTTAAAGCTTTTTAAAGTCACTCTCAGATTTATCTATAGAAACATAATCCTATTTGTGTAACCTATAGATGGTAAAGTTGGTGTGTAAACATCTACATAGTTCTCATCAAACCTGGACCAAACTGAAAGTGAAATCTACTTCAAAATGAGTAAAAAAAAAAAAAAAGGAATCAAGTGAATAAAATTTTCAGTTATTCCTAATAAACTTATGTTGTATGGCTTATAGAAATAGTTTAATGTTTGTTCTAAATCAGGTTATAAAATACCATACATAAGAGACAAATGACATAAAGAAAAAGTAAATCACATGCACATAAAAGCACACAACCTGAAACAAAAATAAAATAACTCCTCAAACCAGTTTTGTGTCTGTCATTGGTTATTATAACCCCGTCATATATTCAGGGATTAAACTGTTAATTGTATCTTCTTATCTTTCAGTATTTTGGATGAAGATAGTTGTAATTCTCAATCATAGCATAGGAAGCAAAATCAGTTTCGGCAATGTTACTAATTTACCAGTAAAAACACAGAATGGAAAGGTTAATAGACATGACCAGAAGTAAAATTATCAGCGTATTACTTTACCTCTACTAATCTAAGGTCTATGAAAAAAATATTTTATGCAATACCTGTGGTCAAGCCAATGTTATCTTTTGTCAATTTTATATTTTTACAGATTGGTGATGTGGACAATGAGGCAGAGAAAATCTCACCTGATGAAGACACGGGGAAACCAGATGGAAAAACCACAAAAAAGAAAGACAACAGAGAAAAAAAAAAGACGGATGAAAAGGAAGATGAATCAACTGCGAAGGTGAGGGGGAACCATTGTAATTAGAGTGAGAATCTGCGATTCGCCAAATTGAGTATTCTTTTGATTTAAAAGTGCATATGTTGAACTTGCATCGTATCTTTTGTTTTAAACCAGTCATCATCTGGAGACAAAGTTAAGAAGAAGAAGAAAAAGAAGAAGGCGAAAGCAGCATCAGAAAATGGACAGGTGGGGTAGTTGAAATGGAAGAATGTTGAAAAAGACAGAAGTACACATTATTATTATTAGAGGTATCTGTCAGAAGTAACATTTTATATCCAAATGATTTTACAGAAAATAATAATGTTTGAAAAGACTCTGCAGATACATAACTGTAACATCATTCTAAACAAAATATGTCTCAATTAATTCACATTTTGTTAACATAAAAATATTCTATATAATTTCAGGATCCAGCAGCTGATGACAACATTGATTTATTATTGGAGAAACTGGAGCAGTCTCAGGGTCTAAGTTTGCAAAATGAAGATTGTGGAGTTTCAGACAGGAGATCTGTGCTACATGTGGAGCACAGGTATTATCTTTTCTGGTTCAGTTTTACTCCTCTGGCAGCCAGGACCAGATTGTCACTACACTTTTTTCTCGACTTATGTATAGATACTGTTGTGCTCCATTGATAGAGTCCAGTAATTCCAGATTTGCTACCTTGTTGTGACATTTCTCTTACACAAGTATAAAACTGAACGCACTAAAAATGAGACAACATAGATTCTGAAAGGTCCAGATTATATTTTCAGGCACAAAATATTCCTATTTTAGAAATAAAGCAGCCAAAATTCCTAACTAGTTGTTTACATGGCAAAATTGAAAATGAAAACAAAAATGAGTGCTAAGTAAATAATCCTGTTATTTGATTGAAAAATTGGGTTTTTACCCCTCAACAAACTTTAGACCAAAGGGGTATTCTAATAGTTTTGTTTTCTGTCTGTCCTTCGGTCCATCTCTCTGTCCACTCAACAACGTAATCACATTTATGGCGATATGCCTTTTCAACAACGTAATTGCATTATCTGTAATGCAATTTCGTTGCTCTGAAATATGTGCAATGACAATAAAGACAATTCTAATTCTAATTATCTAAAGAATCCATTGAGATATCTGCACCAAATTTACACAGACAATCTGATGTAAATTATAGGGCAGCAACTTTCAACAGAATCTTGCAATATTTAGCTGAGGGGTATTAAAAGTGCACAGCACGTTATTAAAAAGTCAGCCTCCCTCTTTCATTCCTTCAGCCAGGTTTCAGGGAGATATGTTTAAATGGGAGACATGTTTTCTTTGTAATGTGCAGTAAAACAATGTGATGCATGCTCTTACTGAAGAATTGTCACAAAACCAGAATAATGTCGGAGAAGAGTATCTCAACAGAATATGCTGTTTACAGAACACCTGTCAAATTCTTAATATTGTCATATTCTGTAGAAAAATAGTGTGCATGTAAAACTTCTCAATATCCGAGCTGTTGGTGTAGAGTCCAAAGAATCGGATAATAACTACATTAGAAAGGTCTGGGTGCTGTTTTTATGGTTTGTTTTTGTCATTTGACCTCTAAAGATGTGAATTCCTTGTTTTTATTAATTTATTAGGAATCTAAATCCAGAGACAGAACTTAAAAGATACTTTGGAGCTCGAGCTGTTCTTGGGGATCAACGGTAAAGAAGAAGGAATTATAATGAGAGATTATTTGTATTTTAGTATCCGCTGTCCTGCAAAATGTATATTTTGTTTTTGTTTTGTCAGACCACGACACAGAAACAGACAGTTTCATCGTAGCACCTGGATGACCAACCCTAAGGACAGCTGGCCTCGCTTCAGCCGCCCAGGTGGGCCCAAAATACAACTTTTACTTCTCTATATCTTCTGTGTTTGAAATGAGTTGTATGTAGTGTTGATATTCAGAAATTCATTCAACTATCAACAGCACAGAGCAGTTGTTCACCCACGCCTACCAAAATAACAATTTAACACTTTGTCTAGCCGTAGACTGTATCACTCACTTAATAAAATGCTTAAAAAGCTTATTTTACATGCCTCTGCATCATGAGATCATCAAAAATTCACTTTCAAATGAAAGCTCAGTCAGTCCAGCAGTCAATATAACACTGCTGAATTATAATCTTCACATATGTTGCTGTGTTGGGTAATAGTTTATATTATGTTCACTTGAAACAGCCTCAGTAAAACCATAAATTAGTGTTGGTTTCCACAGTTTAACTTGTCAATAACTCCACTAAAGATAAGGTCACAGTTAATCTAAACCATAGATCAACAAATGGTCAACTTAGCAAACAGTATGAACATGATATAATAACTTATTCATAAGTTTCATACTCAAATTCCCAAATGTAGAAACACTGCAATTTCAGCATCAAACTTTAATTGTTTGATGCTGATGTCAAACTTAATTGTCATACAATCATAATAACAATAAACAAACCAGATGGTGGAGGTAGATAGATATACCAGGAATCCTGTCTGTTCTTCTGTCCGTTCATACGAGATCTTTATCCATCTGATTTCTCAGTCACTATTCACTCAGTTCTTTTCAAATCTCACACGGTCTTTGTCACTTTCACTTTATCACATTTTTTTTGCACATTTTTGAAAAAATTGTGAAAAGATATCAAATTGAGACTCAAAATGAATCCCTGGGTAGATTATCAGTGAGCAGGAGGAGCAAAGTGTTCCGCAACCGGGCGGGGGAGTAAAGTCTGCTTACTTTTTCACTTGTTTACTTTGGAGTTGTGTCAAATGGCAAAAAAGATGATATTGCTTCTTTTTTTAGTTATTTTTTTTCTTTGACTCTGAAAGATGATCCTTTCCAAACTGTCACATTCAGTTGCTTCGGTCAAAACCCCTCATCACTTCCTTAAGTGGTGAGTCACGTTTTTCACAGTTACTCTGGGGTTTTAGCTTGTTATAAAGTGAGTGCATGTTTTATAATTAAATACAACTGATATCTTTGTCCTCATGTCAGAAATCTTTTTCTAAACTCTAGATCATTTGTGAATATTTCAAAGAAGAGAGAGTAGAACATCCGGTCCCTTTAAAGCATAAAATTGACATATTTAATGCCTTTTAATTTTTCTCCACAGCTGATATTATGAGCTTTGAGTAGATATCCATGTAATTATTCATAAATATTGATGGCTGCTCTGTTTTTGTTTTTTTTTGTTTGTTTTTTTTTCTTAAAAATTAAAAAGTGGGGCATACCATTAGTTATATCACACACTGTAATAAAAGCGGTACAGAGTTGACTGGGCGTCTTCGTTGCATCTTGTCATGCTCAGTCATTGTGTTTTGTCATTAGAAATGCATACATAATCCCCAAACAGTCTTAAACTATTCTCATACAAGTCTATGTGACCTGAAGTAATGTGTCATTATATTAAAATTGACAGAATTTATTCCATGCAAGTGATATTTTTATAGTCATTCAGTGTCATATGATTTAATTGAGTGTTTGTTAAATTGTAAGAATTGAAAAGATTGCATTGTCATCTCAAATGCTCATAGTTATAGCACACTAGGCTAATTTTCTGTGAGGGATGATGGTTAAATTATACTTTACCGCAAATGTCATCTCGGGTAACTATGACATGTACATGGCTAGCCTTGTCTGTACACAATATATTTTATGATTCTTTGAAAATCATGTGCTGTTACTGTTTTACTGTCACCATTACATCATCATAATATCTATGAATTTTTTGTGATAGTATTTTTCCACAAATTAATCACAGGTAACTCTGGAATAGTGTGCCATGTAGTCTTCTCTCCTGTGAAGATGATGATGTACTCATAATCAAAGAGCCATGATTTGCATGTGTAGTGAATTTAACCCAGTGGTGTTTGTTGAAATAAAAAAGTAGGAGACAAACGTGCTTTTAAAGTGCAGTAAATTAATGCAGTAAAAGTAAATGTTTGAATATGAAAGTATGTTCCTTTCATTTTTTGTTTTGTGTTGTTGCAGGATTTTACAGTAGCTTTAAATTTAATAAACAGTTTGAAAAATACTAATGATGAGTTTTATGGTGGGGATGCATTAAGACATCAGCTGAACACCAGTACTGGCTCATATGTTAAAGTGGATCACCATATATGGAATTTCATCACTGATTGCAGTGGCAGATATTTAGCTGTTGTTTTTTACTGAAGGATGTTTAAAATTGCATAATCCATGCTCAGTCAAAGATATTGTGGGCTAAAGGTTAATTTAGCCTATATATTTTAGAAATTGGTCATTGCTCTTGTTTTGTGGAACAAAAGGAAAATAAAAAAAAAAAGTAACAAATAAAAAAATGCATATTCTATTTATGAAAAACATAATAATAAACCAACATTGCCTCTTGGCCAAATTGATTGAAAATATTGGTATCAGCCAAGAAGAACACTATTAGTGCATTATTAGTTTATGATGACATATACTAT
Source organism: Ostorhinchus rueppellii (assembly GCA_030068375.1). Taxonomy (NCBI): domain Eukaryota; kingdom Metazoa; phylum Chordata; class Actinopteri; order Kurtiformes; family Apogonidae; genus Ostorhinchus; species Ostorhinchus rueppellii. Next base: position 2,604 of record JAQQZY010058849.1, on the reverse strand, counting down.
ATGATTATGATATCTTTTATAGACTTTTAGAAATGGCTTGAGCATGTTCAGCAAGCTAATTGCCTTGTTATTTCATACTCTGTTGTTAAATTATGTTTAAATTATGTCTCTGCAGGAATCTCGATGTCCTTATTGGAATCAAAGGATGGGATTCAGTACTTTGCATTTGAACACAGTCGGGAATACCAACAAGTACAGTTTAAGTTTCTGGATGCAGTGGAATCCATGGATCCCAACAACATTGTGGTAAACCGTTCTTCCTGTACTGTGGACTTGGGATTCAAAAAGTTTATCGAAATATTTTGTTTTGTCTCTACCACATACAGAGGTTTTAAACACACAAAATGAGCAGTGAGGAAGCGTTGTCCTGGTTACAGAAAGTGCTTGAATACAGTAACTCCACCAAACTGGCTTGAATTAGACCAAGAGGCATGTCAGCCTTATTCTATAGGTGCCATCCTTCTAGCACTTTACACAATTGAGAAATCTTTATCCAATAGCAACATGATGATCCACAGTACAGTATTCATTTGGAAACAAATTAAATCATACTTTAAGCTGAAACCCATATTCTACGCATTACCTATCACTGGAAACCCCTCCTTTCCACCAGCCATTTTAGATAATCCTTTCTCTTTCTGGAAGAGTATAGGCATCTGCAAAATAGGAGACTTGTATGTTAAAGGTACTTTTGCATCCTTTACACAATTACAGAGTAAATATAATCTACCAGGAAGTAGTTTCTTTAGATATTTGTAAATTAGAGATTATGTAAGAACACATCTACAAAATGTTGAGACTTTCACAGGCTCCTGTCTTGATAAATGCCTGCAGCCCACATTTTCCTCAGAAGAATCGATATCTCATGTGTATGACTCCTTACAATCCAGTGAAATCTGCTCCAATAAAAACTAAATGAGAGGAAGAGATGGGCACTGAGATCTCGGACACTCTGTGGAAAGAGAGCTCCGAACAAACTCACTGATGTTCTAATAATGCTAGGCACTGCCTAATCCAATTTAAAATTCTACATCATCTTCACTACTCTAAAGAGAGATTACACAGATGGCGTGGCAGATGACACGCTGCTTCATAGCTTTGCCCTGTATCCCAAAAGGTTCAGACATTTTGGCTTAATATCTTCAGTTTAATATCGAAAATACTTCACATACAGTTAGAGCCTAAACCACCCATTATTATTTTGGGAATTTCAAATTATGTTAAAAAAAAAAAACTAAACAATTTCCAACAATTTTTCCTTGCTTATAGTCTTTTCATTGCAAAGAAATTCCTTCTCATGCATAGGAAAAAGAAATATGTACCCTTTACAAATATATGGCTTACTGACCTCACAAACACACTCCACTTAGAAAGAATTAGATATACTGTTTATTGATAAACTCACATTCTTTAAAGAAACTTGGTCACCTCTCATTCATTACGTCACTCCTCATAAATAAACTCCTAAGATAGATAGATAGAGGTGAGTGAGGCTTTGTACACTTCTAAATGAGTGTGTTTTGATTCTTCTCACCTAACTCCATGCAAGCAAAAAAATATATTTACCAGAATATCAAAAATCAATTGTAATTATTTAATGTATAGAAATGCTGAGGAATAATTGAAGATATTTTATCAAACACACACTTTAAATGCCATGTTTTTGAAAATGATGGGCAGCTTTTTGACTGTATTCATAAATCAACATAAAAGGGGATTTATAGAAATATATAGACCTTTTAGTCATACAGTTAATCCATGCTCTTTATTCATGGCTAACCTCTGTGGTTTGTGTTTTACATTTTTTTTTTTGTCATCATATTTTACCTTCCCTGTTGTTTCCTGTCTTATCTCATTCAGGCCCTGCTGCAGCTGAACCCCTACCACATTGATTCCTTACTGCAGCTCTCTGATGTTTGCCGTATTCAGGAGGACCAGGAAATGGCCAGGGACCTCATTGGTAGGCATCGCTGTCTATAATTTATGTTATTTCAACAAAGCCGAGTTAGTTTGCATGTTAATCCATGTATACACTGTGATTTGTGGCTGTCCCAGATGAAATATGAGAAAATGTAGCCATGTCTTTTGTCATGGCTCAAGAAAACACTGATCTTTCCTCACACAGTGAGTGATGTTGACATATTTAGTGCCCAGTCCCAGTCTGGAATAATTCTGACAGTATCATTATTTGGGCTGAGCAATTCAGTGTTTGTCCAACAGTTAGCAGGAATTTAGCACAAAACACCATATGCTGAAATGTAAATTTATATAGTTGAGTACTGAAATCGAGCTGTCTTTCCAAAATTACCTCTTTTATTGGCATGTTTTCCTGAATCCTGACTAGATCCAAATTCCCCTTCTCCTCTGTGACTATGGATTATTTTTGTGCATATAAGTAATACTTGTGACAGTGCAGACGTTAGTTTAGCTTCACTGTTTTATTGTAAACTGTAGTGATACTGATAGACACGCAGTGATTTATAAAAATAAATAATAATATAAATATATATATATATATATATATATATATATATATATATTCTTCTACTTGTGCCATAGCCAGAGATTCAGTTTGTTTCCACACACAGACTATATATATGATGT
>JAQQZY010058699.1:0-10186 GCA_030068375.1 Ostorhinchus rueppellii | reverse complement strand
CCCCCCCCCCCCCCCCCCCCCCCCCCCCCCCCCCCCCCCCCCCCCCCCCCCCCCCCCCCCCCCCCCCCCCCCAGACGCATTTTCTTTCAACGACTGCATCCATCCGAATTTGATCTACAGCAGGCTGGACCAGTACAATAATAGCTAGGGCTGGGTATCATGGGCAACTTCCGTAATTGATTTGATTTCGATTCATAAGGTTCTGAATAGATTTTTCACGATTTGATTTGATTTGATTCAGTATTAATTGATTGATTCAGATTCATTTGGTGAAGTGCAATTTTGAGCTGTAACGTAATTATTTGACTCCTGCAGTCATAGAACACGTCAATACTGGTATCAATATTGATATTATAAGGGAAATAAATCTGACATTTAATCAGTAAATAGGTGAATCTACTCTTAATGAACAGGACATAAACATTACTGTTTCTACAGTAGCTCAGAACGGACTTCTGCATCCTTATTCAGTTTTATGACTGGTGGCTTCAACTCACTAAAGGCGGGAGGACCTCGCACGGAGGGGTTTTCCGCACCCCTCTTCCGCATCCCTCCTGCACCAGATCTGTCATGAGACAGACTTCCCCAGGGGTTCAAGACAGAGCCGAACACACTTCCGAGTCGGCGTTATCCGGGTCAGGGACTCGCAGCCCGGCTCTTAAATATCGATTTCACCCACTAATAATCATTTACGCAAACTTAAAACGAAAAATGAAATCTTTTTTTTTTTTACCCAGCCCTAATAATAGCATAATAGCCTACAAATAATGACAAGTCCAAATTTTTCCTCCCCATTAATTTACGAAAATAATTAGATTTAAAAACTATCAATGTAAAAAGATATGAGTATCCTGAAAAAAACGGAAATTTCTGAAAAATAACGGCAATTTTAATATTATTGTGGGTCATCTTATTATTTCTTTATGTGTATTACAGATCGGATCCATAAAGGCAAAATCATTTAGTATCAGGCAGAATATTGTTAAAATTACATTTATTTTTCTTAAGACATATCAAGTTGTTCCTGTTAGTCACATTTCTAAAGAACCTTTATAGATAAACATTTTCGTAATGTAATTGTACTTTTTTTTTCTCACTGTTATTCTTTTAGTGGTCCAACCCAGTTTAGATCATATCGGGCTGAATGTAGGCCCTGAACTAAAATGAGTTTGACACCCCTGATAGGATTGATTAGATTAGTGGTTCTAAAGTTATTCAGTACTAACTACTCAATAACTTTAGAACCACTAATCCTATCAATACATGTAGATAATTTAGGTCAAATGGAATTTCTCAGCTTTTCATGGTCATCAGATATGACCCATTTGGACATCCATGAGCTCTGCAGTGAAAGTGGAAATGCCGTCTGTGTGTTTTAATAAATAACAGTGGTGCTAGACATTTGTTTTAATGTTCAGTAAATGATATACAGTCGTACTGTGCTTGTTTTCATAGTAGATTTACATGTTTTCTACCAGCAGTTTCTTAGTATATTGTACACTCTGCACAGGCATTTGAGGACATCTACATTGAGCAGAGGAGAACCATCAAAACAGTACTGGAATATGCAGACAAGGTCTTCACATACGTGTTCATCCTGGAAATGCTGTTGAAGTGGGTGGCTTACGGCTTTGTCAAGTACTTCACCAACGCGTGGTGCTGGCTCGACTTCCTCATTGTAGATGTACGTAAAATATTCAAGGCATTATTGCAGAAGAAATCTCTATTCCCATACAGTTAATTTAAAAATAGAACTTTATGCTGGGCTGTGATATATGTAGAATGTGTAGATAGGGGGATTTTTATCAGATGACTCAATTAGCTTGTTGGTGGGGTACATCTGCTCAGAAAATAAATCTAATAATAGAATAAGCTGGAAATTAATTACATTCAGTGTCGTGTGGTGCAACCTGAAATGATCATGAGTCATCAGTAGTGTAGCTTTGTCTTGTGGTAATGAAGCAATCACCATTTACCTGACCTGTTTGAGCCTGTCTGTAGCTAAAATAGTTCTATAAAAGTGATCTAACTTTTGTTTTTGTAACCAAATCTTCAGGTTTTTCAATTTGTTCTTTGCTCATGTTCAGGTTGCGGTTTAACTACTGACAAGGGTAAAGTCTGTCCAGGGTGTTAATTAACTGATCTGTAGAGCTGCAACCATTTGATTGCAATTTTTACTTGTCAAATATTTTGATAATCGATTTATCACTGAGGACTTTTTTAACAGGAAATGGAAAAATCCTCTATTTGGTACGTAAATATGTGTGTTTTGTGGTTTCTTTTCTCCTGTTTGACACTAAACTGAATATCTTTGGGTTGTAGACCAAACAAGACATGTTGAGCTTTCATAAACTTGTTAGACAATTTGTAGAACAAATCAAAAAATCTAATAAAAAAAAAACAATAACATCAATCAATAGTGACAGGATCGACTGTTTATCACTCACAAACAGCAGTCACAACTCTTTGTATCCAATAATCCCAAATGTGAATACAATTCCATTTATCAGACAGACTTATTTTATGGATTAGTGATGGAGGATGGGAAAGGCTTGAATTTTCCATTTGTATCAAACTGCACATAAGTTGTATGACATGTGTAAGCATTTCCATTACTTTGCACTGCACATTTTTTAATAATTCACATATCATTAGCCGCATAGCTTAATTCCCTAAGTCATACACTATATAGACAAAAGTATTGGGACATGTTGAATTCAGATGTTTCTTTTCGAACTGGTCTGGGCTACAAAACAATAATGACAAATGTTATAATATAGTTTTATATTGGGACAACTATCATATTGATTATTAATACAGATATTTATATCTAAAAACAGCATGAACAAGACATCTTACAGCTGTAGCCATGATGAGTTGCAATTTTTTTTTACCATATAGGTTTCTAAACACCAATATTTCCTTTTTAAGGGTAATGGGAAATTTCTCTTCTAAAGTGAGATGTGACAAAAGTAGATGGTTAGCTGTGGTAGAAAATTTTTTATTTAGTCAGAGCACAAAATCTTTTAGAAATTTAGAGGTAGAATATTTAATAGTCATTGATTTAAAAAAAAAAAAAAAAGTCTAAATCAATGTTGAGAGTAATTAAGTAAAAACCATCTGAGGAATTTTGGAAGGAAAGATAATTTAAACCAGAAAAACCAATGCAATTATATTTTTCACAAGGTAAAACTATATTATGATATTTGTCATTCATGTTTTGCAGCCCAGACCTTGTAAGAAAAGAAACACCTGAATTTCACGTGCCCCAATACCTTTGTCCACATAGTGTATGACTTGTGTACGAGGGTATGTACATACTGATCAAGGCATTTTATCAATACAATGTGCAGCTCTCCTTCAGATATTTCATCAAACTGACATGAATTACATTACATATGCAAACACAATTAGTTGCCATTAAAGGCCTGTTTTGTTCTTCTGTTCTTATGCAGAATTCACACTATGCAGAGATAGTTCTGTAATTCTTTTTTAAACAATTTTAATACTTTATTATCTGTCATTGCCTAGAGACCAGTCATTAGCTGCTGATTAACCATTCAGGCAGGCACCATGTGGACGCTCATCTTTTTATTCCTCACCTCTCACCCTGCTTTCTCCTGTCATTTTCATCTCTCAGGTGTCCCTGGTCAGCCTTGTAGCTAATGCTCTGGGCTACTCTGAGCTCAGCGCCATCAAATCTCTGCGGACACTGCGAGCCCTTCGGCCCCTCAGGGCCCTGTCTCGGTTTGAGGGCATGAGGGTAAGGTCCTGAGGAAAAGCAGAGGCAAAAGCACTTGTAATGTAAGGTTATTTGTGAGCAAGCTGAAAGCAGCCAAACATTTGTTGCACTTATCAAAATTATAATTAGGATCCAGAGAAAATGGAAAGAGGTGTATGTGTCGGAGAATGGTAGGGTCCAGGGTCATAGGGTTCTAGGAGGCAAAATGAAGCATAAATGTTTCAAATCACATGAAACTATTTTTTTTTTAATTATTCACTAATAATATGAATTAAATTCAACCTCACGAGTGTGACCACTTTTGGAACCAAGCGCAAGGAGTTTGCTTTAATTAGGTTGTCCTTAGTTATGACATTGAATTCCAAATTAAAACTAGAAAAGCACTCAGAGAGTGCAGACCTCCGCCAAGGTAGTGCTCATACTTTCTTCCACTAGATGGCACTGAATGACCTCTTAAGCAGCTCAGTGCGATCATGCCCTATCTCCCAACGATAAAGAAACCTATATACCAGCGGAGGTAATTAGAAACAACAGGATACAGTAGAGGTATAGGCCTATGTATGACAACTTTGTGTGAAATACTCAATTGCTGGCTGTGTTCTGTTGTAACTCCAAGATATTTAAGGTTCAGTCCATGCAGTTATATAGTTCCTACTGTATAATAATACATTTCATACCTTTTGTGACTGCCCGTTTGTTTTTTTCCAGCATGCAGACCCAAATGTTGCTTGAATAGACAGTTGTCTCTTAATGATTAGACTTAGTAAATTAGACTTAGTAGAGTAGTTTAGATTTAGCTCCCTTTTACATATCGACTCTCATTATAAATGGCTTGTGTGCAATAGACCCCCCCCCCCCAATATAAGAAATAGGAGAACATTGGATTGGATTGCATACATTTGTGCTCCAAAGTATATGTCGAAGGATAGGTAAGTAAATAGCGCTGTGCACTTCAATGCAAGAGAGCAGGATTTGAACCTTGGCAAGAACACTTTACAAGTTCAAATGGGGGGCATGATGCCAGGGGCGCTGGTAGGTAAATCTGCCAATGATTTATGTCTGGGCTGACATGAAAACTGATAAGATTGATGTCTTTATAGCTGCTTTCAGCTAGCTTATATGTATCATAATATGTGCTATTTTTAGTTATTATTCTCCTTCTAAATGTCTCTGTAAAACCAGACAAGAGTATAAAGGAACGTGCTACGGTATCATTTATATTTTCAATTTTAGATGCTGAATTTGGATACAGATAAGAATGTACAATATACTTTTAGCTGATTAGAATGTCCGTACAACTGCATGCCTACTACAAGTTCTGTAGATTTATCTTTTCCTTGCAGTTCAACGCTGTACTTCTTCTATCTGCATGACTTTCTTCACATCCTGTCACCGGATTACGTACTGTATATAGCTGTTCTCAGGCATTGTTTTCTGACGTTGCTTGTGTGGTGCCTTTGACCTGTAATTTTTTTCTTTGTTGTGTGTCTTTTTTCATTTACAGTCAAACAAAATGTTGTGACTTCATCCCGCCTCTCTAAGGTTTTTTTCTGTTTTGCTTTTTTACCTATCAAATGTTAAACTTTTCTCACCTATCCGCCTTCTTCTTTCCAACTGTCATGTTGTTAGATTCTCTCTGTAGATAAGTGCAGTGGTAGAGACTTTGTGTGCACAGACTATTACATATTACATTTCCCTTGAATAAATATTGTAGGAGCACTGTAAATATTTCAATTAGTCTTGGCTCTTGTTCCATAACATCAGCTTTACTGTACAGACCAATCAGTTAAGTGATTAGATGATTGCCACTTATCCACAGGATTTCTATTTTGGCAAGCAGAGACCTCTAGGTGACCCACAATAAAGTACTGAGTTTGTCTTGTGCCTCACCCACCTCAGGTTGTGGTCAACGCTCTGCTGGGGGCCATCCCCTCTATCATGAATGTGCTGCTGGTCTGCCTCATCTTCTGGCTCATCTTCAGCATTATGGGTGTCAACCTGTTTGCCGGGAAGTACTATAAATGCGTCAACACCACCACAGATGAGATCTTCCCCATCAGCCTGGTCGACAACAAGACTGAATGCCTGGCCTTGCAGAACAACAGTGCCCGCTGGAAAAATGTCAAAATCAACTTTGACAATGTTGGAGCAGGATATTTAGCTCTATTGCAAGTGGTGAGTTTGAGTTGATTAAGGCGAGAAAGAGTATCAGTTATCTGGAATCAGATGTTGCTGTGGTAATATTGGGTTTGCAGTACTTCTACATGTCCAGTTATCTCAGTTTTCAACCTTCAAATGTGTCCAACTTTTTTCATCATTAATACAACATTTCACTCCTTTAGATCCTCTTCAGGTATGTAGGCAGCTTACAACACTTATAACATTGTTAGCCTCATAGCATAATTGCCTAAGTCATACACAAGTGGACACAAGTATTGGAACATACATGGAATTCAGGTGTTTCTTTTCTAATAGGGGTCTGGGCTACAAAACAATAATGACAAATGTCATAATATTGTTTTATATTGTAATAAATACCATTGCATTGATTACTTTGGTTTGAGTTGATACTTTTGCTTCCAAAATTTGTCAGATAATTTTTACTTAATTTCTCACATATTTTTTTTTAATCCATGTTGTTTTTATCCACGATTATGATTGTTCTACCTCTAAATTTCTAAAATATTTTTGTGTTCAGACTAAATAATTTCTACCACAACTGAACATCAAATTTCTTCACATCTCACTTAAGGACAAAAATTTCCCATTAAACTTTAAAGATATATTGATATTTAGAAACTAAATGGACAAAAATATTGGGACACAACATGGCTACAGCTGTAAGATGTCCTGTTCATGCTGATTTGAGATATAAACTTCAGTATTAATATTCAATATGATATTTATCCCCATAAAAACTATATTGTTACTTTCTTAGTTTAAAAGATTGTTTTAAAAAAAAACAAATAAAAAAAAAGTACTTGGAGGAGAGACATTGATGCCCTCAACAGTGTGGGTGGCATTAGTGGGAGTGGGTGTAGGGTCAGAGTGTGACCAGGTTTGTTCATGTTCCTGTCTTGTCTTGAGGATGTTGAAAGTATATTGTTCTGTATTGTTGTAGTGAGATGTTTTGTGATATGTTATGTGAGGTGAGGGGTTGGAATTCTAAACATAATGCTTGTTCCACATCCCCCTTTCAAACCACATGTTTAGCTGTTAGCACGTTTGAAATAAACATGGGAACTGAACTGAACATTTGTCAACACATTGTCCTGTTTTGTAGCCCAGAGCCCTGTTAAAAAAAACAAAACAAAACACCAGAATTCAATCTGTCCCAATAGTTTTGTCCATATAGTGTATGACTTAGGCGATTATGCTATGAGGCTAATAATATGTGGATTAAAAAAGTTTTACCGCTCACACTGGAACAAAACTACAAAAAAAAAAAAAGAGGAAAATCACTGCTGTCTCCCAATTGACCAATGCAGTCAGAATATATCAAAGTACACTCAGTCTGAGTGCTATAATTTAGAATGTCAAATAGAGATAGGCAGATTAATCTGAGGGGTCCACTAAAAAGTATCTGCAGAAGTTGGAACCAATAGGCCTGTGGAGTCAGATAATCAATGGAAATGTCTACTGTCCCCCAGTAGTTTTCTGTATTCACATCAAACTAAATTTTCCTGTAAATCTTTTGTACCTTTTCTACCACTTTGAATGTAGCATTAGAAATGGGTCATAACCTTCGTTCAAAATGTCTTGAATTTAGTTTGAATAAACCTAAAAGTTTCTGCTGTGGAAAAATGATTGTTTAAACATCAAAGTAGCTATCATGAAGATATTTAGCTCCAGTGATGCCTGGTGTCATATACATTTATACATATTCTAATTATAAAAGTTGAGATGATCCCCGTTTCTCTAATCTCCTCACAAAGTCTTTTCTCATCTCGTTTTAGGCGACCTTTAAGGGATGGATGGACATCATGTATGCGGCAGTGGACTCTCGTGGTGTAAGTGGGATTTTTGATTTTTTTTTCATCTAAGAGTCAACTAAGAACATGTGCTTAAAATGTCCCCAATGTCTTGTTTGTTCCACCCAAACACTATGGAAAACATAACTCTTTGTGCTGTAATTTACTCTTTCTAGCTCGAGGACCAGCCTAAATATGAAGTGAACTTGTACATGTACCTCTACTTTGTCATCTTTATTATCTTCGGCTCTTTCTTCACCCTCAACCTGTTCATTGGTGTCATCATCGACAACTTCAATCAACAGAAGAAGAAGATAAGTTGCATTCTGTAACCTTATAATAATAATAATAATAATAATAATAATAATAATAATAATATATGCTGAGTTGTGAGTGCACCTTAACTTACGAGTGCAGCAACATATGAGTTTTCTGGATTACAAGTTGTTCCTCAAAATCCAAGTTAGGAGCGAGCTGCAGATACGCCGCCACTAGTTGCCATAACCAATAAAAAGAAAAAATGTTGGGGAACAACTAGTAGGTATTCTGGTAGTAGATCCTCCATCTTTCTGCTCACCTTGGTGTCTTGAGGAGGACTGGCAGGTTCTTCCTGTCAGTTCCATTTTTATATAGCCTACTGGGCAGAGCTACATGTGACTGTTTCATCCCTCTGCTGTAGCTCTGTGTGGCTTTGAAAAACCAGTAATGTGTTGGTTTTTTGGGTTTTTTTTTAATTAGTTTGTTCGTTTTTTGGGTTTTTATTTTGTAATTCTAAATGTGAAGATTGTGGTGAGTTTAGGTTATACAGGTATTTTCTCCTGCTGCACAACAAAGTCCAGTGTACTGTCCAGAGAGGAGGTGCTGAAACACTTGGTATCTGGAAGAGGTGAAAATTGTTGATATGTGTTGGGGATAAGTTTGATATAAGTTACACATAGGTTCAAAGGGTCTTACTCACAGGTTGGAAATATGTTTCGGATACACTGGACATTATGTTGACATATTTTGACTCATGGAGCTAGAATGGATTAATGGCATTTCAATTAATCTCAATGGGGAAAATTGATTTGATATATGAGCAAACTGAGTTATGAACTCAGTCATGGAACAAGTTATACTTGTAAGTCAAGGTACCACTTGTATTCATTCATTCATTCATCTTCTTAACCACTTTATCTTTGAGAGGGTTGCAGGGGTGCCCGAGCCAATCCCAGCTACCTATGGACAAAGGCAGGGTACACTTTGGATATGTCGCCAGTTCATCGCAGGGCTGACATATACAGTATAGACAGAAAACCAGTCCCTCTCACATTCACACCTATTGGTAATTTAGCTTGAGCAATTAACCTATTAGTGCATACCTTTGGACAGTGGGAGGAAGCCAGAGTACCTAGAGAGAACCCATGGAAACATGGGGCTTATATTATTTCATTATATTTTTTGATGCAATAATATTCCATTACATAAAACACCATGGGCCAGATCATCAAAGTGTCGCAAGGCATTTGTAGGTAAGCAAAACAGAATCTTACATGTAATGCACAAAACATCTGCAAAGGGTGGAATTCACTGAGCAAACTGAACTGCCAAGCAGATTTGGCCTAAGGAATTTACATTTACCTTTTAGAATTTGAACACCCAGAATACAATTATAGTTACATGTATCTGAAAAAGACAATATTTTAAATAGGCTGTTTACAGAGCCAATGAAAGTGATTATTCTTCTATAAAGGATTCAATGACTTCAAAGTTCATCTAATGGAACACACAATTCTAATTTGTATCTTACTGAATTGTATATTAGTGACACCAAAGCTGCAGGAGCGGAAATCAGGGGGAAGAATGCAAAACTCTGATAAAACACACCTTCTTTCTGCAGTTCTAACATTTCAATCCAAAAAAATATTGATGATGCGGCTTTGATCTGAATATTAACTTACATTTTCATTTTTAGCTCACCGGCCCATATGCCATGAGCTATTATGAAGATGCTCTGTCTGGCATCATCCTTGTCGTTGTCATGTTCGTTAGCAACTTATTCAAGCATCTTGTCTGACAAAACTACTGGTCAGATTCATTTCAAATGTTATATGTAGCTGCCTAGAGACAATGTCTACAAAGTTTATTCACAGTTTTGACAAATTTTGATTTTTGAATTTTTGAAATATTAAAAATGGCTCATAGTTTGATGGCTTAGATCATAGAAGTGTAGAAATCAATGTAGTGATTACTGAGCACTAATAAGAAGTCATATATGGACTTTCATTTGGGTCCATGACCTTTGACCTTGAAGGGTCATCTCAAGGTCACCAGTCTAGGTTTCAACCATTTTCTTCTCTGACACTACTGGTCAGATTCATTAAAAATTTTAAATGTAGCTTACTTGGGACAATGTCTACAAAGCATGTTCACAGTTTTGAGGGTTATTTATTTATTTATTTTTTTGTTGGGGGGGGGGGGGGGGGGGGGGTGA
>JAQQZY010058662.1:0-10186 GCA_030068375.1 Ostorhinchus rueppellii | reverse complement strand
TGTGTGTGTGTGTGTGTGTGTGTGTGTGTGTGTGTGTGTGTGTGTGTGTGTGTGTGTGTGTGTGTGTGTGTGCGTCCAGTATTTGGAAAGTGTGCTTTACAAATTCGGATTTGGATATCTGTTAAATAAGGTTCTTTTAATATTTTTACAAAAACAGTGACCATGTCTGGAAGGTTCACATACTTGCAAGAAGCACTGTATTGAATATTACAAAATGCAAAAAACAATCAGCAGTGATGTGTTATGGTAAGGATTCACCACCAATGAAAATCCCCCCCCCCAAAACAGTCCTGTTCCTTTTTACAGTTAGAAGTCATTGTGAAAATGGTTGGACCCACCCGCTTAGAGCCTGATACCGATGAACCCCCTGACCATCACATATTATGAAACCACAACAAATGATCCATGATGGAAATCTGGAAACATAGAAATCCAAAGAAAAGACAGGATATTATCAGTATTTTGGTTCATATGTGGTTTATCTGCAGAGTTTCAGCCTCTGGTTTTATGTCACAGGACACTTTAAAGGACAGATTACCTTCTGGTATCTGCACTGTAAAAAGTAAAACATTAAATCATCTTAAAAAAATGTTTCTTCAATTGGTCAAAAAAAAAAAAAAAATCAGGTGAGTGAACCAAATTAAATTCCATTAAATGTAATGCAATGTAATTTGATTTGGTTAACTCAACTATTTGTTTATGTGACCTATTGAAGAAACATTTTTTAAGTTGATTCAATGTTTTACTTTTTATAGTGTGGGTGAGCGTATTATGCACACTTTGTACTTCATATTATAAAAGGACATATCATTTTTTTTCTCCGTTTATATTAGGTTAGAATTTAAAAATGTTTGCATGAATTTTTTAAATTCTGACCCATCCACTAAAATCAGCACAGTGTAAACTATGTAAAATTATACTTTACTAAACTCACTTTTATTAGTCTTTGGTTCATTTATTTGTGTATTTGAAACCTAATAGCTCATAAAGTTTGACTTTGAACCCTCCAGGTGCTACAAAACTATCTTTATATTCATTTTCGCAAAAATCGTGTGGATTTCTACAACTTGTTTCAATTTGTCCTTCATTTGTTGTGTTTTATATAACTAGTTATGTCATGACATTTGCACATGTAAGGTCAAGACTTCTGACAAACATTTCTCCGAGTATGCCACAATTGTTTGTCAGCAGCAGTGGTTGAAAAAAAAAAAGTGCTCTGGAAAAATGGACAAATGGACTCACTCACAGCATATTTTCTAACATTTTTATAATCAAAATAAAGAAACATTTCAGGCACATCCTTTTAGGGTTTAAAGGGTTAAACACAGGCCATTTTCCACCTCCACCTTTGTCGTAAGAATATTTGGTGTTCTAATTTCATCAAGTTTACACGAGGAAAACAACATTTCACTTATAGTGTTTCTTACTGCTTCTTAACTGATGGACAGGAGAATTAGAGTAACTAGGTCTAGAAGACATATGGTAACAGAGGAAAAAAGCTATTCAAACCAAAGTTGACCTCTCTTATTTACTTTCTAACCTTTAAATTGTGGTGTATTCATCACAACCACAATAATGAAAAAAAGCAGGTTTTCCTACAGTAGATAAATGGTTGTAAATTCTCACCACTGCTGAGTGTTTATGTCACAAACCACATTATATACACTGGTTGAAAAAAAACATTTTTGGACACCCCATGCATCTGTGATGTACTGGATTAAGAATCACTCTTATTTTATTCTCTCTTATTTATTTGAACTCTTCCAAGTATTGTTCCATTCTCCAAACTCACATGCTTGCTTCTGCACGAGCACTGTTTCATCAAGGTAAAAACTAGATATTTCAGTAATATAATGTCCCTTGAAATACATCCAGGACATGATATGTTGAAACTGTCAAGAATTTAGTTTTGTTATTTTTTCTTGTTGACAATAAACAAAAAATAATTTTCATTTGTTTGTGTTTGTCTGATACAGCTACACCTTTTGAAACACAAAATGCACTTTTCTATGAATATTTCTTGATAATATATAAAATTGTGCAAAATTTTAAGGGTATCCAAAAACTTTTTTTCCCCCACCACTACATTTATTGCTTAAATAAAGTTATGGAGTGAATCTTGTGAATTAGGATGGAATGTAATGAATCCTAAAAGTTCTCCTGAAATAAGCTGATTTACTAGACGTATTAAAGACAGTAGACTATACCAAATGTCCTTAAAGACGACAATGGTTAGCCTGAATCCGAGGTGTAAAACACTTGAATGAAATGAATGAATGAAAGGGAAGCAAAAGAAAATAAATGATTGCATTGAAGTAACAACCTAAGGCCACAAGATGGTGCTGTTATCCTTTAAATGGCCTCACCACAGACTATGGCCACTGTACAAGTATATAACATCCTTTACACATAAAACCCATTAATGTTTTCAAAGCATATCTAATTAAAGTCAAACTAGAAGTCGTCTGCAGGTTGGGCGTTAAGTAAAGTTGACTAACTAACCTATATTCAAACATTATAGGGTATCATCAAGCTCTAACTAGTTCATATGGTGTAAAAAAATAAATAACGCTAACGTATTTCATGGTTTATCTTATGACTAGTGCCACGAATCTTCCTGACTGTGACAGTTGTTATAAAAGTATCCTAACTGGAGATGACTTGTTATTATGTTCGTTCAGGCACTGTGTGTGTGTTTTATGGTTTATCTTGTGACTGGTGCCGTGGATCTTCCTGACTGTGACAGTTGTATTAGGCAGCAGCTGAATGAAGTAGACGGGAGGAAGTGGCGGTTAATGCAGCTCCACACCTTTCCGGTGTAGCAGCACTGCGACCAGCTCGACTTAAAGGAGAAAGACGAGAGCTGTGTGTATATATGAAGGCAGGAGGGGGAGATAGGAGGTAAATAACTTCCATTTCATTGTAGACTTATACTCAGATAGACTGGAGAATCGAAATTTGGTAACTACAACGTAATTTAAGTCCATTTCCGATTAGTTTGTAAGAGGTAACTCGTTAGCTTGTTAGCTTAAGGTTAGCTCGCAAGGCAACAAGCTAACTTTAGCTTGCTAACGGTCTTTAGCAGCCATGAGCGGTAGCTAGCTAATTTTCATGTCTGACCCTCCTCCTAAATCTCATTTCAGGCGGACAAGAAGTGGAGTTTTATGAGTGGGTACGTGTTGCTGAGTAACCGAAGATTTTTTCGAAGACAAGTCCTTCAGAACAGTGAAGTTACCCGGCGTGGGGTTTTGATGGAATAGCCGCAGAGAGCAGCTTTTCTCCGGTAGTACTGAACAGAACAAGGGCGCACCCGGTGAGGAGGACTGCCAGACACAAACCCCACACGGAATTCACAAGTACCGCGGCTTTTCTGGCCCTTAAAAAATAAACCGCGTATGTCCGTTTCAGATTTTAATTGTCACGCCCTATTTCTCCTCATGTCGATTGGGACACAACAATGAACGACCTGCAACACCCGCTGCCAAGTTCTTAGACTAATCGTGCCATGTTGTATAAAGGCCCTGCAAACATTGTGATACTCTGAACATCAATGTCCCTGCACCTCACTGGATCCTGACGCTCAAGTCAAAAACTCGAAGTACTGTTTTTCACCTGATTTAACATGATCCTGCGTTTTTGACCCTTTTCTCACCTGTGCTCGTACTTGAGTTATGATTTCGCAACAAAGCTCATAATCAATTTGAAGCTAACATCAAAGTGAATAACCATTGCAGACAGAGCTGTCGGACATTTTTCTTGTTAGGAGCGAAGTATTTATGCACAAAAGTTCAAAATGGGGAAAATGCTCTCAAAAATATTTGGCAACAAGGAGATGAGAATATTAATGCTTGGACTTGACGCTGCTGGTAAAACAACAATTCTTTACAAACTGAAACTTGGACAGTCTGTCACCAC
Source organism: Ostorhinchus rueppellii (assembly GCA_030068375.1). Classification (NCBI taxonomy): domain Eukaryota; kingdom Metazoa; phylum Chordata; class Actinopteri; order Kurtiformes; family Apogonidae; genus Ostorhinchus; species Ostorhinchus rueppellii. Next base: position 6,271 of record JAQQZY010058662.1, on the reverse strand, counting down.
AATCCCCACAGTCGGATTCAATGTGGAGACTGTCACCTACAAAAATGTTAAGTTCAACGTCTGGGACGTCGGAGGCCAGGACAAGATTCGTCCTCTGTGGCGACACTACTACACTGGCACCCAAGGGTTAATTTTCGTGGTGGATTGCGCGGACAGGGATCGCATCGATGAGGCAAGGCAGGAACTTCACCGCATCATTAATGACCGGGAGATGAGGGATGCCATCATCTTGATATTCGCCAATAAGCAAGACCTTCCGGATGCCATGAAGCCTCATGAAATCCAAGAGAAGCTCGGATTGACCCGGATCAGAGATAGGAATTGGTATGTTCAGCCCTCCTGTGCAACCACAGGTGATGGACTGTATGAGGGCTTGACATGGCTAACCTCAAATTACAAATCTTAATGATTGAGTGCTGACTGTTTTAGGTCAAAACTATATTAAAGTTGCAAGTAACAAATAACTTCTCAAATGAGTATGGTTAAGAAAAAAGTTGATTATCACCCATTTATTTTTAATACTATGTTTACCCCATGACTAATTTATCTTTAACTGGGTTTGCTGGCTTAAAGTTTGCTTGTACTCTGTAGCAAGCTGATATCACATTCATTACTATGGGCCTTGCTTGATGAATACTGAATTAATTGGTCCTAGTGTTGAAGCCACAGAGATCACCGCCTTTGCCTATTCTTTCTCCTGTTTTATATAATTTTTCTAATGCAGCTGGAGTTTTTGATCTTCATCCTTTGGACTAAAGCTTGTTTCCAGGTTCTTCAGTCTCTGTTGCATTGAACTTGGGTGTTATTTTTCTTTAAAGGTGAGACCGTTAGTGTCACGTAGCCCACTGGGAAAGACTGACATTTGTTTCTACACAGTACTGTGATGGAAAAAGTATTTCTTCTCAACTGTATTGACTGCTTCAAGGGCAAAAAAAAGAGAAATTTTCACCGTTGCTTACATTTCATTGCCATCAGTCCTGACAGAAAAAAAAGACTTCTGGTATGTTTTGTTACCCCTCACAATCCCTTTATGTGGGCTATATAGTTAACTGATTGACCTTTTGTGTCATGTCTTGATACCTAATTGTGCTGAATATTCAACAAATAGGCCTCCAGTAACTCTTACACATGCTTGTTGGGATGCATTTTTAATTTTGGGTAACATGTAGTCAGTCAACTCAATCTTTCCAAAGGAATGTCATTCAGCTCTGAGCACTCTCAATCTGATACCACAGTTGAATAGTCTCAGTATTGAGACATTATATGATAGCCTATATCTGTAGCATGAGTACGGAAGTACAGTAACCCTACATCAGAATCCATCTGTTGTGCAGTCAGAGGAAGCTGCTTATTGGTGAAATGTTGAAGACACCTTGTGGTGCAGCTCTTACTCCTACTTTGACTGGGGGAACCATGTACAGAACAATGTCATTGTAATGTCTTATTAAAAAAGTGATTTTAAATGTTTTATGTCTCTGTTTTTTAAGAAGTAAACAGTTTGTATGTTTTAGCATGAGTGTGATCAGACTTTAAGTTTTGAAAATTATTAAGTTTATGGTAGTTATCTGGTTTGGAAATTGTCTAATATATAAATTAAAACCTCATGAGAAAGACATGTAGAAAGAAGCAGTCTGGAGTGTAACATTCTCATGTTATTGTGCAGATTCCTCATAAAGAGTTTTATGTTAAGCCATAGACTAAATTGGTCTCAGTACTTCTGCCAGTAAATGGGAAAATGTACAAAACAGGAAGTCTAACTGCTGGTCTCTCTGGAACAACTGAGCCACATGATATTTTGCATGAGAGCTGGAGTGACACTGAAGATATACAGCTGAGTTGAAAATTCTTTTTAAATGTTGCCTGTGTGCCACAGTGATTAAAAGCTGAGCTGTCAGCAGTTACTTCCTGAGTTTGCTTTTGATTAGGAGTGAGATTAGAAATCACATTTGAGAAGGTTTTATACTGTAAACTTAACATACTGTGAGAAAATCAATGTAGATGTAGAAGCCCTCATGTAAGTCTATTTTTTTTTTTAAAGTAATGTCAATTGTCATTAACAAACAGGGAAATGAATTTACCTTAAATTATATCAGTTGATAATGTGTCATGGTACAACATAAATATCTAGTTTTTCAGATTCTCATACCCATAATCTGTGTTGATACAATTCAGTGAACTGTACTAATAACTGATGTACTGTTACACAAGTACAAACTGAGGTCCATATCTTTTTTTGTACTTTGCTGTGTTAAAATACTCTCACAATCTTATTTGCTGCTGAATTGTTTCTGTTGGAAGGAACTTTCATATTTATTTCATTTTCACATCAAAAGGGGGGCTGACATATTTTAGGTGAAATATTCCTTTAAGAATTGAACTAAGTTTGTCAAATCATTACATTTAATTCCATTAAAGATGGACACAGACACAGTGGAGGAATGCTGTAATTTCACTGACACTGATAAAAAAGAATAAGCGAGTGTTCACTCCTGGCAAAGACAGTACTGATGGTGACAAATGATCTGACTGATGTGTTTAAGGCTACAAAAGATTAGTGTTATTCCACAGATTTTTGAGGATAATTTCCTTCAGCCTACAGAAGGGCAGTGTGCCATTTCTAGTGTTTTACACAAAAATACTGGCATTTGCATTCATAAGCATAAAGGCGAGTATTAACTTTGACACTGTATCTGTGAATACTGTATCCACAGGCTGGATGATCACGGTGGTAGTCATCATTTGGTAAAATCTGGTACTTTGTAAGTTGCTGCAGAGGGCTCAGGATGTTTGTTTTAGCACCACAGAGGTTTCCGTCAGGCAGGTCAGGTGACCTATAGACAGACATGAATCCACAGCCCCAGATATGTTTCACACAACCCACACTAATCTGCAACTGTGATTTAAATGCCTGATTAAAAAACAAAAAAAACCCCTGAGTATTAATTGAAATCTTAGCTACCCTGCCATGTGGACCAGTATCTATACTTCAGAGAGTGTTTTGTAAATACTTGCTTTCAGTATGGCCTTGGTCTAGGGCCTCCATTAGACATAGATGGCAGTTTAATTGGGCTATAATGGCCACTTTAGTTCCCACCACTTCATTACAACCATATGATCGTCACAGCTTTATTGGTAACACGGAGCCCCCTGGGGCAAGGACAGTGACTGTAAGGAAGGTTTTATGACCTATCCTCTGTTAAGATCAGACCCTCTGGCCCTACTGTCAACTCCCTCTGTGGTCACTTGAAATTCTGCTCACTTCCTGAGAGGAAAGGTTAGGAATGGGCTTCAGGTCAGGCAAGAAGCTCAGTAATGGGTGCACTTAATGACTCTCATTCTTCTTGCTTATGAAGTGTTGGACAACTCTGTGTTTGTGGTGGTGCAGTGTAACTACTCGAACTTTATATTTAGGTACACAAACACACACACACACATACGGTACTGTGACTGTGGATCTCTGATGCTGTTCCTGGTATCTGCTAGAGCCATCCAATCAGCTTGGGGGTTACTGCCCCACTACTAGAATCACTGTTGCCTTCACACCTCACGTTTTCTCTAGCTCCTCTTTAAGCCCTTGGTATTTCTCAAGCTTCTCAAGTTCTTTCTTCCTGATGTTGCTATCACTTGGGACCGCTACATCCATCACAACCACTGTCTTCCGATGTTTATCGACCACCACTATGTCAGGCTGACTGGCCATTACTATTTTGTCAGTCTGGATCTTTAAGTCCCACAGGGTCTTGGCTTGGTTGTCCTCTATCACCTTCGTGGGTGTCTCCCATCTCGACCCTGGGACCTCCCGTCCATACACGGTACAGATGTTCCAGTACACTATCCCCGGTACCTGGTTATGCTGCTCCATGTATGCCTTCCCTGCCCGCATCTGCCAGCCTGTTGTGATGTGATGGACTGCCTCAGGGGTTTCTGTCAGACAGTCCATGAGAAACAAACACACACACACGTGTGTGTAATATATATATATATATATATATATATACACACACACACACACTTACAGGATGGTAACATTTTTATTTCTTCACATTAAAAAAAAAGTTTAACCAAAAAAAAAAATGCTCTTGCAACTAAATATGTAACAGTATACAAAGTGTCTGAAATTGTCTTGGTACTGATAATATAACATGCACTTACAGATAATCTAATATAATATTGATACTCTGAATTATCTGAATTACAATTTTCTGCTAGTACATTCCTCTATTTGAGTCACATTCTCAATTCAGGACACTGTTATTTTCACTGAGGTGAAGGATCTTAGTACTTTGCCAGTTCTGTGTTTGAAAACCTTTGGAGCTATAAACACATGTACAAGGGCAACAGGTTCTTTTGGCTAACAGGTTCGTGAGCACTTGATTCTCATGATTCACCATTGTCAAAAGATTGTGTCAGAACACAAACAGCTTAAACATTTCCACTAGTTTGCGCAAGAATGTGTATGACAGATTTGTCTCAGCCCGCCAGAAGGCCTGTTTGTTGGGGCAGTTTCTAAGACGACAGTCTGATGGGATCTTGGCTAGTGTGGCCTGGTGGTTTTGGTATCACATAGGTGACTGAGTGTGCTACAGGAGTTTTCAGTGAGTTCCTCTATTCTACATAGAAAGAGGAAGAGTGGGATAAAAACGAAAGAGCACCCATTCTGTTTCAATAAAAAGTTCTGTAATACTGGAACAGACTACTTTTTCCACCTTTGCAACAGTGACTGGCCCTTCATTAATACACTTGTCAAAGATGTAGAACAGTTGAGGAATAACTGTGGTGAGTGGTATTACAGCTGCTTCTCTTACAGGCCTATATACCTAGTCTGTGTTGTGTTTGTGGTTTTCAGGGGCGTAGCTTGTCATCCTCAGTTATCTCCACTTCCTGTTCTCCAACTGCAGCGTATCATTTGTGCAGGTAACACTAATACTCATTTCAGACTGTGGCCTGTGAATGTAGTCATTGCCGGCTTAATGCTGGCTTGCATTTGAAGACCACACCCAGCTGGATAATCACTGGACATGCAGACACAGATATTCTTACGCACATATTTGAACACCATTATTAAAGAGATTTATTTATCTGCCAAATGGTGGGAGGGAACACTCACTCTTACCGACAGTTCAAACAGCTTGGTTAAGAGGTTGCAGGTACTGAAGGACAGTAAAACAGCCATTACCCACTATGGTTTAAAAGGTCTGTCCTCAGGTTAATCCCTGTGCACCTCCAGTAGCCTTAAGTGAGCTCTTAATAATGAACTCAAACAGAGTTCAGAGTAAAACAGGTCCGGATATGGCTGAAAGCTGTTTGAGGTTTCCTGCTGAGGTTACTGTTCTTGAATGCCATGCTAAAATACCATGCATACTCTTTGTAGACTTGCAAAATGTGTGAGATATACACAAATGGTTTTTTTTCCCTTTATGGGAGTGTCTCAAGTTTGTTTTGAATGCATGTTTCTTCGTGGAGGTTTCACTCATAAATAACTCCAGAAAAGTGTTGTAATTTTAATAGGGGCTCTGCTCTGCTACAGTACAGACCAGCTAAATAAATCTGAAAACTCAGGCTGTGAAGTCCAAGGTGCACCCTGGGCATTGATCCAAAATGCATTCCATTCATTTCTTCAACAAAAGGTTTCTTGCTGTGGTGAAATTACAGATTCACAAGACCAGAACATTATCAAGTACTGTAAGTCTGTATGACAAAAATCATTTGCTCACGAATGGATATAAAAAGTTCTCTTGCAAACAAGTCATATTTTACTAAACTCACTTTCATTCATCTTTGGTTCATTTATTTGTGTATTTGGACCCTAATGGTTTAAAAAGTTTGAATTTGGACCTTCCAGGTGCTGCAAAACTATCTTTATATTAATTATGGCAAAAATCAAGTGAATTTCTACAACCCGTTTCAATTCCTTCTTAATTTGTTAGACATTTCTTAACTAGTTACGTCATGACATTTGCATATATAAGACTGCAATATAAGACTTTCGATGAACATTTCTCTGAGTACCCCATAACTGTTTGTCTAGCAGCAGTGTTTGTAGTAAAAACTCCAAATATGTCCAAACTTTGAGCTGATTACCTAAAATGTTCAGTTGTTGGTTGAATAGGACAGAAAGCATGGTCAACAACCTGGAGGGGGTGGGGTGTGAAATGGCTCGTGCATTTAAAGGGCCAGCGCTCAAAATGACCTTCCCGGTGTCATTACTCAGAAATAGGGTTGAAGATGGACCTGTGGAGTTGAATTAATGAAGAATTCAGACCCAAGCAGA
>JAQQZY010058579.1:0-10190 GCA_030068375.1 Ostorhinchus rueppellii | reverse complement strand
AGTTTTCCATAACATATTGTACATCACATAGTGATGTTGGAGGCCACATTCAATGACTTTGTCATATCTCTGCATTTTTCTGCGTCTCTCTCTCTCTCTCTCTCTCTCTCTCTCTCTCTCTCTCTCTCTCTCTCTCTCTCTCTCTCACTCTGCCACACCTCCCAATCAGCCTGATTCCACCTGTGAGTCGCAGCTGTGCCTCGGTAGGTGGGGAGTATACATTCACACCTCTGCTCTGTGTTCTCTGCCGGATTGTTCCTCTGCTTCTGCATGACTTTCCAGTGTTAATCCAGTTTTCTGATCCTGTTCCTGACCCTTTTCTGTTCTTGACCTGTCTTGCCTGATGGATCCAACCCTGTTCTCCGTCTGACCACATCTCCCTGCCTGCTCCCCGGTATCATGACCTGCCTTCAGCCTTTGACCACGTCTTCTACCTCTGCCTACGCTGGACCGCCTGGTGTTTCATCTGTCCCCGACTCTCCACTTGGTTGCCTCTTGGTTTGACTGGGGAGTCGAAGCCCCTCCTCGGAGCCCCTCCCACCTCATGAGACTACGCCTCATGGGGTGGGAAAGGAATCCAGGACTGAGACTTTTGAACTGTTTAATCCTGAACTGATGAAGAATAAAACTGATTGTAAACCTAATGCCTGTCTTGTGGTCTTGCATTTGGGCTAAAACTCGGTCCGTTAGAATTACCATGTATTAAAGTGAGCTGAGAGATGACTGTATCTGAAACAGTCTAATAATGTAAAACTCTGCACCAAGTATTTGTACATTGAAGTTCAGACAAATGTAAAATCAAGACTATTAATGTGTTTTTCATATTTTTTTTCTTGAAAGCAAAAAGTAAAAGTACACCTTCAGTAGCAAGTATGGAGAGGTGTGTTTTCACTGAACTGCATCTACAGCATTGCACTATTAGCACACACGCAACACTTCAGAATAAAAGCCTTCCAGTGTTTCAGTGGAAAGATACCAAAAGAGCTTTTATTATGAAAGCTACTGTACCCTTGTGGTGTTTGTATGTTACCACAAAATACAGTCTGACTTAGATTTGACATCTACAGAGAATGAAATCTGACAACACTTAAACTAAAATAATTAATTAGAGTATGGATTAGAGTCATTAAGATAAGTAATCAGACCAACAAAGTGTTGAAAAGAAGATGATTGCAGTTAAATTCATGTTCAGTGTTCAATTGCTCCATGGACGTTTGTGATGGTCAAATGCTCTGGGATTGGGATGTTCTTCCTTAGTCCATTTTTGGTTAGTTCTAACCTCTGCAGACCAGGAGCACCTACCAAGACCTGCAGTGATGGAGCTCCTCTGGCCCAGTCATCACTGTGATAATATGGAACTGCATCACTCAGTTCATTATATTGATCATTTTGCTGCTTCCACCACATCAACTTCAACAACTAAATGTTCATTTTCTGCCCAATATACAGTACATCCAGAAAGTATTCAACCCGCTTCATTTTTTTCACATTTCATTTAGAGGTTTATATGTGTACTTTAAAAAATGACAAGTTGATCTTACTTAATTGAATCTAGGAAACTAGCTGCACTCAAAAAGGGCACGTAAACATGATCATTAGTCTTAAGTTCACTTCATATCTACTAGTTAAGTTTATGTAATTTACTTAAAAATATTAAGTCTAATTAAATTGATCTTTCTAAGTGTAAGCATCTTAAATCCCTGAGGGAGAGGTCAGAAAGTTAAATACATGTAGGATTTCTGTATTAGAATGAGAAAGACCACACTGACTCATGGCGTTTCAAAATGGCTGCTCCATAAAACAGGTGTTCTGGCTGATTACACCTTCAACCACATTGGTGAAAGAGTTTAAGCACACCTGTGGAGTCTGATTGCTCTGTGAAACTTAAAGTAAGGAACTTTGACATGCAAGCAGTGCTTCAAATCAGTGTGTTTGTGCACTGGAGCATGTGTTTGTTACCTCCGCCAAGGAGGTTATGTTTTTGCCGGCGTTCATCTGTTTGTCTATTTGGGTTCAAAATAACTTGAAAAGTTCTGAATGGATTTGGATGATCCAGGAATTTTTTTAAAGGTTTCTTTGACGGCACTGAGCTGCCTATGATGTCATTCAGTGCCATCTAGTGGAGGAAAGTACAAACACTACCTTGGCGGAGGTCTGCGCTTTCCAAGTGCTTTTGCAGTTTGGTTCTGGGGTTTTTGAGAATCCTAACACTTTTTTTTCCATCTAAATTACCATCCACTTTGCCTCAGAAAACTTCAGTGCTCCTCTCCTGCTCATCGACAGTCACTAACTAAGCACCGCATGTCTCCTTCTTCTTCTGTGGCATTTTTGACGGTTGGAAAACCTCCTCAATCCCTTCGTGCATAGTGGTCACAACAGTGGACAGCTATTCTACAGCTGTTCTCTTATATATTCCTGGGTTTTGTTGTTTTATTTCCATATCAGCCAATGCAGCACCATCCCATACAGTGCAGTTCATACCATTACTGTAAATTTGCTGTTCTTGGTAAACCCAATCTGCACACACAAGTCTGAGTGGAAATGAATTGCTAATTAATTTAGACTGTAATTAACAGTTTTCTTAAACAAAAAGGTTTGTTTTTGTTTTTTTTGCATATCATCTCCATGAAGTGAGCAACAAATAGTATAAGAGTATGATAAAATCTGGAACAACGTCAGATTAGCTGCATGAAAAATGTTTTTATTTCATAGTTTTCATGCAGTTTATCACTTTCTGATATTACGATTTAAATATATGTTTCTTTGCTTCAAAAATGAAATGCATAGTGTCCAGCTGAGTGAATCTTTTTGTAAGTCCACAAAAAGTAGGTCCATTAAAAGACATTCAGTAACATTGTTTTTTCATGCCTAAAGAGAAATAAAAACACATGGGAAAAAAACTTGACAAAGGTTCACATAATTCGTGCATGAAAGGGTTAAAGGTGTAGACGAAGTAAATTAATGCCGCTAACTGGACTCGAGAGGGTGTTCAATACATGAACATTAAATTTCTAGTCCAGTTTTCTCAGACGAACTTAGTTTTATATTTCTTAAGGAGAGTAAATACTTAAAGTACATGAGTTAATTTAACAAGATAATGAGAAATAGGTATACTAATATGATTTAAGCAACTGTAAGTATTACCTCTTAGTGTACTTTTACTTATACTTTTATTTTACTTCAGTGGTGTGACTTTAACATCCAATAATTTCCCCCTGAGATTAATAAAGCATTCTGATTCTGATTTGCATGTTCATAATTCTTCATGGCTGTTAGTACTACTTTTGTATTGAGCTTCGTTAGTGATAAGTAAAGCCTTAAAATATCTTTGCACAACCTTTGTAAAGCTTTAAGCAGGTCGCTCATACACAAAACATGTTAAAAGCACAGAGGTATTTACCTAAGACGGCGCGCACCCTGAATAATTTGAATAGCCTTGATAAGGTTTTGGTAAAAGGCATTATAGTGCACCAGCGCAGAGCAGAGGAACGCAGCACTAGTCCCTACATCACAAATCAGATGATGCCTTCATTACAGGTAAGTTTTACATGAAGAAAATATGATTAATTTGGATCATTTACTTTCTTTACAGGTTGTCTTATGTATAACCATTTGATTTTCATCAACAGAACATGGATAAAGGAAAGCTCTGCATCCTGCTACTGTCAGGTGAGATAATGTTGAATACATCTGAAGAACACATTTCAGCTTTCTGCATAATAGGCTTTTCTCAAGTTCTGCACCTAAGAATCAAGTTGAGGTACTACTTGCACATGAATATTTGCATTTCATGTCACTTTACATACTTAATGCTTAATACACAACCAAATATTGTCTTCTTTATTCCATTACTTTTCCAACTGCCTCAGTCTGACAGTACAATCCATCCTAACCTAATCCATCCTCCATCCTAAACAGAATGAACTCTTTCAGCCTCTGCTTGAATTAGTTAGAAAATACATTTGAACAAATATAAAAACAGGGCTGTTTTTGTCATGAAACTCACTTTTTAGAGAGTTTTTACCCTAAATTAAGCTAATTCAAGTGAGATCAGTATTAAATGGCAAAAGCAATAAATGTAACACATACTCTACATGAATGCAATAGTAAAATGACCCTAAATGCATCATATGTAACAAGAAAACACTAACAGAGACAATTTTACTGCATAATAACTATGTTTTCCTGATGAACACACATATTTGTACTTCAGTTAAGGTTTGGATATAGAACTGCTGCTTGTTTTGGAGTATTTTCACAGTGGGATATTCCTATTTGCATTAACCCTTTAACCCCTGACGTGTCTGGGGTGAGCGTTCTGAATGTATGATTTATTTTAAATATTCGTTAAAATTCAACCGTTTGCTTGATATGAAAAAAAATCAAAATATGCTGATAGAACAGAACTGTTTTTGTGTGTGTGTGTGTGTGTGTGTGTGTGAGCATGCTCATTGTAAGCCTCATTGGGCTGTCTGTGTAATGGGGGGTAAGGTAAAACATAGAGCAGTGAGTGAGATCAACTTGCCATAAAAATAGATGGTTTGGGCTTTTTTGTTTTTTATTACCTGTTGTTTTTTGTTTTTACTGTTGTTTTCAGTGTTGTTGAAAATTTCCTTTATTTTTTATTGATTTATTTTACTGTGTTTTTACTGAGTTTTGACCAAGTAACTACTTTTTGGAGTTCAACTAGGTGCTAAAAAGCAGCTGGACTTATTTAGGAAAAAAGAGCCCAAAAAATGAAAAAAAAAAATTATTGGGCCCACATTCAAATACTTGTTCAGTGTGTTTTCAGTTCACTGTTCATGTTCAATATCCTAAAACTCTTACTGATGTACATTCTGAGTGTCTTATTTAGTAAAAAAAAAAAAAAAAAAAAAAAAAAAAAATGTCAAACTTAATTTCCTCTCTTGGACTTTTTTTTTTGTTATTCCACCCTGTTTTGACCCTAAAACACACAATAAAACAAAACCACTGAAGAAAAGGAGCAAAAGCACATACTCACAGCAGCTTAAACGACACAAACATATGAGAATTCAGCAATATAGTACAATAGAGCACCACGCTGTCTCAGGGGTTAAAACAATACATCCGTTCTTCTCCCACCACTGTCTGCAAGTCACACAGATAAACTTAAACCACATTGAATTTTATATTGTTCCACTATTTTATCTGCAGGCTTGTTTGGTTTCTCTTTGGCACTTCCTCGTCGGAACTTCCACCTCATCAACAATCCAAAAACTTGGATTGAAGCTGTGCATTATTGTCGAGTGAAGCACACGGATATGGCCACAGTCAATGATGAACAAGACCTGGGGGAACTCATTGGTCTGGGACATCCTTTGCGTAAATTTGCCCACTTAGGTTTGAGAATGGTATGGAGTTGGTCATTGTCTGAAAACGATGACCACAAAGAGGGTGAACAAATCTACTGGGCCTGGGAAAAAGGTAATCCTGGGTTTGGCAGCTGTGCAAGCATAGGACCATCAGGACGATGGAACACAACAGTATGCTCCAAACATTTGAACTTTTTCTGCTACGATGGTGAGAATTTAACACGTTACCTTTTGATACTGAATATTTGAATATCATCTAAAGACTAGGATAAAATGTTTTTTAGTATATTTCTAAATTTCTGTGTGGTAAATCAACAAATAGATTCATTTTGATTTAATTCAGCATCACATTTCAAAACAACTTTTTTGTTTCTCCATTAACGCTTTTTTCATCTGGAACTTAGTGTGTCCGTATGTTTTTATGAGTGAGCTGTAAAATGCCTGAAACACAAGGGGATGGAGCTACTAAATATTTTCATGAATAAAAATAAAAATGTGTGAAAACTCATTGCACACACCAAAAAATATTTTAAAAATGCAAAATCTGATCTACTAATAGTGCGCACTTTGGGTTGCATCTTTCAAAGGCGCAAAATAGCATGTTTGCACAAAGTTTGACACAAAGAACATGCACAATGGGGCGTTTACATGCAATTGTGTGTGTGCTGGGAGGAGAAAATGTAAATATATTAATTTAGCATGTGCAAAGTGATTTATCAAACACAAAAGCAATTTTGCTCATAGAAACTGCATCTATATTTAACATGTCTCAAAAGGAGGTGCAAACGGTTTGTGTGCATAATTGCGCACACATGGCAGTGGTTATTGACACAAGGAGACACTGAAACAATGAACCAAGATGCTGAGAACACATTTTTCACCCTTCTGTGAACATTTTTGGAATGACAGACGACCCCCCCCCCCACACACACACACACACACACTCTTTACAGGACTCTTTTTCCACATGAGCTGATGATTGTAATTAAAAATACACACTGACATTAGGCTACAGTGAGACTATGGCTATGCTGGCTGGCTATGCAGTGAGGCTATGGCTCAGGTGGTTGATAACTTCATGTGTAAATAATGTCATGAATCCAAGCAGATAAAAAAAAGAAAAACAGAAAAGGCTTCTCTCTCCACTGACTGTCATGACTGTAATATTTTTTCCAAAGTTATGTCCTATGAGACACAACCAGAAGGGCCAAGGCTTTGGCTGAATCCCAATTCACCCCTTACCCCTACCCCTCCATTTTGTGTGTCCACATGAAGGGGTATTGTTGTCTTAGCCCTTCCCGGGCTAAGACAAAAGGCTGTCTAGCCCTTGAAATGGAGATTTTCCAAGACCACACTATGAACAAAGGGGTAGGAGGAGTTTCACATAATTCTGTTTTGATCATTGGTAACATGAAAATAAACACAGACAAAATGTGCAGCAGTGAAGAAAGAAACACACAAATGTAAGTACTTTCCTTGCAAACAACTTCATCATTGGATCGACTGTTTAATGTAATTTTAGTGTGTTATATATCGCATATCAGTTGATAATCCTTAAAAGATGAACAAAGTCCATGTAACAGAGATGGTTACAGCTGCTGAGAGCATGGCAAATATTTACAGAAACAAAGCTTTCATATCTGTTTATAGCAGTATTGATGACTGCTGATGACATAACAGCTCGCAAAGTGTTGTCCCATTTCATAGGAGAATGTTTCAACCCCTACCCCTTGCAGCTCCATTTCAAGGGGTAGTGCCAAGGGCAAGGACCAAAGGGTAGGGGTAAGGGTTAGGGCTAAGGGGTGAATTGGAATCGAGCCTTGGATTCTGTATAACTGCAATACAAGCCATGGAGGAGCAGAATGAAAATTCCAGAAAGCACTTTAAGTTATTGCAGGCTTTTTACTGGAACTCATTATCCACAACCACAGTTTTCGTACAGACCTGTCAATCAAAACATCATTATCATTAACACCATGAACATCATAACCTTCTATTTAGATTAGGTTAGATAGAATTTTTCCTTTGGGCAGACCTCCACAGACTGTGACTCAAAATAACACTGCTGTCTTATGCTATTCATTTTGTGTCAGCTGATAGTTTACATTATAGGTCTGTTAGGTAAGATTTTAGCAAAAATGAAATGGAATGTGTTTTCTGAGTCATTAGTGTTGTCAATGGCTGGACTTGGGGCTGGGCAATAAAACGCCAACAATATCTAATCACGATATAACTTTTCCTCAGTGAGGCATGCTTGATACAATTTCAATAGAACTCATTCGTCCATGTTGTGACAGACGTAAGAACAGCCAATCATAATTAAGTAGCGTCGTACCAAACCAATCACGCTAGAGCCACATCCAGCGCTACTTAGCAATATTTTCCTACTCTGCCTCTGATTGGCTGATCAGTTCTCATGCCTAAAGTTAACCAATCTAGACAGTGAAGGCTGTGGGTACTAGCCAATTAGAGGCAGAGTGGGGCGGGTCATGGCTTCCCCAATTTGGGCAATTTGGCTCACAGACACTACTGAATGGTGCGCATCAAGGGGATTTAGAAGTGAGTATACACAATACTGACTGAAAAATAAGTAGGTATACGCTGTATACCAGTATATGCCCCAGACTACACCACTGAATCAATCATAATAACCCTGCATATAACTTTATGCCTTTTTACACCCTTATAAAGTCAAAATTGTTCTGTTATCATATTCTTTCAACTATTTGGGTCTTCAAAAGAAAAGTCAACTTGCTTCACTCATCACCAAAGAAATTGTGAAACAATGATTTTAATGAATAAAAAATGAAATAATATTGGAGTTGATGATGAATCCTTGATGGAGCACCTACTGTACAAATGTGTACTAAATAAATGATCTGGAACCTGTTTATGTCATTTGCAGGATATGTCACTGATCTTTCTAAAAGGTTTACGATGGTAAAGGACTCACTGACGTGGTCCGAAGCCCAGACTTATTGCCGGACTAACCACACAGACCTGGCCAGAATACGAAACCACAATGAAAATTCAAGGCTGCGAGCGATGGCACATGACAGACAGGTCTGGATTGGGATGGCAATGTGGCGTTCGGTACGGACTGATAGGAGTGAATCCTCATTTGTACCTCATTTGAATGTCCCTCCAAATTATGAAGAGGGAAATTGTGGTCGGCTTTGGATCACCAGCAACCCTCCTGGGATAATATTTGGGCGTTGTAATGAGAAGCTATCGTTCTTTTGCTATAATGGTAAACAAATTATCTTCATATCACTGATTTATACACTGACATGTAGTACAGATCAAATGGCAGTGACTTCTCCCACACTTTGCAGCATGACATTTACATTCACATTAAATCCTCTAATTCTACATATTGATAGTGTCTACAGTGCCTACAGAGGCAGGATTCAGTCTCTCTTCAACATATAACAGATACATGTATATGTTACACTTTACTGCAATAGACATAATGTTGAGACAAGAAATGAGATTTGTAGAAAATGAATGTAGAAGAAAAGTGCTGCAGGGTAATTGTTTTTTTTCTTTTTTTTTGGGGGGGGGGGGGGGGGGGTTTTCTATTAAAATGAGTAAATAACACACAGTTCTCAGGAAAAAAAATCCCACTAGTTTCTATTCTCGCTACCAGCATTTTCATTTTGGCCTTTTGAAACCATAAGTGGCCATATTTGGTGCTGCAGGGACATGAGGGGTGATTTGTAAGCTCGTGCTACATTACTGACATGACTGAGTAAACATTGAAAACTTAACGAGAAACATTTGATAGTCTAGTCAGTGTAACCTATTAATCACAAAAAAGGTCAATTTGTCTGTCATGTTTTATTAAATTAACAGAAGCTCCATCTATCCATGTAAGGACAGGATATTTATATTTATATTTGCCATAAAATATTATTAAGAGATTGATAATTTAAAGAGGGACCTACAGGCCAGAATTATTTAGGGTATTATACAGTCAGATGATTCACGTTGGCTTTATTTTCCAATCCTCTTTTGATATAAACATTTGTCATTATCTGTAAATCAATGCTCTTAATGATAGCATTTTGGAATGTGTGAGGGATATTGTCAGTAGTTTCTCCCAATAAAAAAAAAAGATCCTATTAAGTAGCACCATAAATCCAGCTGAGATCAATGAAATTAGAATAGAATACACACAATGACAATAAATTCTATTCTATTTTATTCTGTATTGATTATTGATTACTTCATTCACTACTGTTTTTTACAGTATAGTCAATACACTTTACACTAGAATAGAATAGAATAGACACAATGACATTCTATTCCATGCACACCAGTAACTGTGCCTCATGTTAAATGTCCTCAAAATCACTGTTTTTTATTTTACTATGGTTTTATGTTTCAACCAGCTCCACGGAAGAAATACCTTATGAGGCTAAAGCTGAGTGCTGACTCCTCTGTCAACCTGAGAGACCCCACTGTCACCACATCCATTCGTCAATGGGTAAATTCACTTTGTTGTCAACTTTGATAAATTTTTTTTATGTAAAATGATAATGGATTCTTGACGGCAGTAGAAAAGTTAACATTAGACCTACTTTATCTCTGTTTCTATCACCAACAAAGAGACCATAAACATATAGGCAGATCAAATTGCAGTAAATAATATCAAAATTTCCAGTAAATTATTTAGTATCTCTTCTGCACAGGTGAAAACCAAGCTGAGTGAGAAAGGTGTGTGGAAGGATGTAAACCTGAACTGGAAGACGCCTCAAGTGAAACGAAAATCTGAGCCTCAAATATATGAAGAAAAATGTGTCCCGTAGAGACAGAGAGAGAGAGAGAGAGAGAGTGTGTGTTTGTATATATATA
>JAQQZY010058490.1:0-10192 GCA_030068375.1 Ostorhinchus rueppellii | reverse complement strand
TGTGTGTGTGTGTGTGTATGTGTGTGTGTGTGTGTGTGTGTGTGTGTGTATGTGTGTGTGTGTATGTGTGTGTGTGTATGTGTGTGTGTGTGTATGTGTGTGTATGTGTGTGTGTATGTGTGTGTGTGTGTGTATGTGTGTATGTGTGTATATGTGTGTGTATGTGTGTGTATGTATGTGTGTATATGTGTATGTGTGTGTGTGTATGTGTGTGTGTATGTGTGTGTATGTGTGTGTGTGTATGTGTGTGTGTGTATGTGTGTGTGTGTGTATGTGTGTATGTGTGTATGTGTGTGTGTGTGTATGTGTGTATATGTGTATGTGTGTGTGTGTGTATGTGTGTGTGTGTGTATGTGTGTGTATGTGTGTGTGTGTGTATATATGTGTGTATATGTGTATGTGTATACATGTGTGTATATGTGTGTATGTCTATTCTTACATTAGTTACATTTATTTTCTAGATCTACACATTTAGAAAGATAAGCCATCCATCCATCCATGTCATGTCCATGTCATGGGAACGCCCCCCCCCAGTCAAAATGTGAAAAGACATTATTCCTAAGAGTTATTTTCCGTTTTTCATGGAATGTGTTTGTGTTTACTGTTGCTAAAGTGCGGCTGCGTGCAGGTGGGGTTCTGTTAATGTGGTTCCAGGGACGACGCTTGGGTTCAACAGGCCCGACGTCACAGCTTCTGTCAAACGCTTCTGCTCATCTACCGCGCGTCGTACCTGCAGGCTGTGACATCACACAGGCTCCATAATGAGGACGATGAGGTGGGAGGGGCCCCTCTGTCGCTGTGAAGCCGGACTCCCCCTGGAACCTTCAGCCTGAACCTGCCAAAGCCTCTGACACCAAACCTCACACGCTTTTCCTCCGGGATCAAACACAAGTGAAATAAAGGGATTGTGTTTTCTCCAAGCGTTTGCTGCTGCTCCTCTTCTCCTCAGACCCTGCAGAACCCCACCACGCTACACTTCCTTGACGGTGGAGCGATTCTCCAGCTTTTTTGTCACTGGGGGTCAGAGGCAGTTTGACTGAAAAGGACTGGAAATCCCATTTCTGTCCTCATGCCTCTGATCCACAACCAAAACTAACTATTCCATCAGCAGCGGGAATATCTCTCCGACAGCAGGGACGAACTAATGTGACCCTCCTGGAAATCCAGTTATCTGTAAAAGCAAGAAAAAGGGGGGGGGTGGAGAAGAACTGAGCAGCCACAGAGGCAGCGACAGGAGCTGGAGCGTTGTTCTGCTGTTACGTCATAAGGCCTTTTTCCACCAAAAGGAACTTCTTTGGGTACAGGAGTTACGAGGAACTGCATCTCCACCGCACCCGAAAGTTCAGGGGATTTATGCAAATCAGGTTAACGACGTACGAGGAAGTGGTAAAAGAATTTAAGTGTTTGTTTTCACCCATTTCAGAAACAGACATTTGAGCAAAAATTGATAAAAAAAAAACCCCCAAACCTTTTCTCAAACAAAACAAACATTGTCAATTGTTAAATCAAGTCAAATCTAGTATTAGGATCCAAACATACAAATGTCTTATAAACTCTGTCATATATCCCTGTGTCCAGCATCCACCTGTCCCTCCAGATTCTAAAGACCACTTCATTAGTTGGAACAACAGCGACCTGAGCTGGGCGTGACCACTTACCTGTCTCTGACACTTGATTGGCTTTTCTTCCCATCAGTCACCTCTGGGATGCTTCTGATTGGTCAAGTTAGGTGTCAATCAATAGCTAACAAGTTCGTCCATCAATCTAGACTGGTATTACTGGCAGAAAAAGTAAATTATGCACGTTATCATCAAGGAAAACCAGAGATCTGAGGTTGGACGAACCTTCCTGCAGTTTCTGTGCCTTTGTGGATCTGACCCACGTTTTGGACCAAAATACTTCATCCATGATCTCGGTGAATCCTCAGAACCTGCGAGGCCGTCGCTGTGGTTCCAGTTCCTCAGCTTCTTTCTTCTCTAACACTACTTTCCCACAGCAGGTCTTAACGCACAATTAGGAGTGGGTTTTTTGGTGAAATCCGATGTTTTTGTGCGCATTCACATTTCACTGCTTTTCAACCTTAGGTCCCTGAGATTCCTAGTAATTGATAAAAAATAAAAATAATACTAATAAAAAATATATAGTGATAGGTTTTGGGATTACATAAAGGAAGACAGATGTGCATATAGAAAAGTATGAGTGCGTTTATGTGTGTGTGTGTGTGTGTGTGTGTGTGTGTGTGTGTGTGTGTGTGTGTGTGTACAGACACACATTCGTTGTAGTACCGTAACGTCTTCACCTTCTTCTGCCTGTATTTTATTTATTTATTTTACTTGAGATCTTTTCTGTTTATGAGGTTGCGTCTGTCACCAGCTGTTCTTGTTTGGACAAACACATTAAGATCACTGCGTCTGGTGTCGTTTCAGACGGTCTTCCACTTCTAATCGATCCTTCATTTCTCAGACAGGGGCAGTTGTTTGTTTACCTGCTCGACTAGTTTCAGTTTCTTCCTGTAGCCTCCGTCAGAAGCACCCCCACCTGAACAGCCAATAAGACACAGGAACATCATGTGATGCTTCTGAAACTAGTCGAGCAGGTAAACAAACAACTGCCCCTGTCTGAGAAATGAAGGATCGATTAGAAGATCACTACGTACCAAACCTTTGGAAAAGTTCAATAAAAACTTGAATTAAAAAAAATAAACATATGGTGAATTGACAGAGAAGGTGTGAAGCTGAAACTGAAGCACTGTGGTACTGTGTTTGACCCTTCAAGGTCAAAGGTCATGAACCCAAATGAATATATGACTTCTATCAGTGATCAATAGTACCTGTATTCATATTTACATGTTATTAACCATCAGAATATGGCCCATTAAACAGAGTTCCCACAGTTTTCTATAACTTACATTTAAGACTTCTTTCACAGCCGGACTGGTAAAAATTCATGACTCCTAGAATTTAGGAAAACGTATTTATTTAGTCCAAGTCTTGATTCTCACTGTTCCAGGTCATTTGTCACTGGGCTCTGCAGAGTTAACGATAACGGCTTCATAATTTTAATATAAACTGTCGGGTTGGAACAGAGTCGAATACTGATACTTTCTTTGCCGTTTGGATATTTAACAGACTCATTTAAACACATTTATGGAAACAGAACTGAAGACCTACCAGACCAAACTCATACCTTCTAAAGACTTTTGAAGGTATTAAATACAGATGAGTAAATTCAAGACTGTTTAAGACCCTGCCGGACTCCAGATTAAAAGGCACATTTTTTTAGATTTCAAAAAATTAGCTTCAAAAAACAAATATATGCAAAAATCTAAAATTCACAAAAGTGTGATCAATCTTTGTCGACGATGCACAAACCATTTGAAATGAATCCAACTTGTTTCCTCTGAGAAGATCTTTGAAGAAACTGCCAACGAAGACAGCTGCTTGATGGTTCGATGTTAAAAATCGTCACATCTCTGCGAAAAAACACCACATTTCTATTCCGAGCACAGCCTGCGAGCCGGTGGAACTCCAGCGCTGACACGAGGCAGACGTTCTCTCCCAGGTTTGGATTCGTGTGTCATCAGCTCCGGCTAATAGATCCTAATCTGTAATTAATATTTCCCCCTGCGAGCCGTCTCTCCCAGACTTCCGATGCGATGCTCTACCTGTAATTACAGCCAATAAAAGGCCTCCGCCGTCACACTCCGCCTTCACATTGGGGTCACCGCTGTTAATCAGAGGCCGACACTCCATAATGCTCATTTGCTCATGCAGGGCAGATGAAGTGTCAGGAGACGGGCAGGTTGAATGTTATCTTTATTAAACGCAGGGAGATGCAGTTTTAGTCGAGGACTGAAAACCAGAGGGAATAATTGGGGAAATGAAATGTGTCTGTGGCTTCGTTTCCGGTGTTATCGAAGTGAAACGCAGACAGGAGACGGGGTCATTGCACAGGTGACAGATTTTATTGCGTGCCATTTTCCTGAAGTTTCTCATTCACCAACAAACGAAACAAAAAATGGCATCTGAAGACGAGATTATACGGTACAGCTCAGAGGTACCGCCGAGCTTACACCGGCTCCAACGAAAAAAGAAACAACTAAAGAACAAACGAGGGAAAAAAATACAGGTACATGTAGAAGGCACCTTCACTAAAACTTCCTCCACCTTTAAAACGAAGCTAAAGCATCACGTCACTGCAAATCAGCTGAAACAGGAAGTCAAACCGACGGCGGTATTAACCCAGAAAGACCCAACACTACAAATACGAAATGAAACGTTCCCTCTGTTTAACCTTCCCTAAATGCTTTAGCACCATTTATTGAAATATCGTCCTCTGTATTTTGTTTTTTTCAGTGTAAATCAGGTAATTTCCTGTATTTAATTTACTGATCATGCAGATGTTCATAAAAGTTGAGATTAACGATGACTGATATCATATCAAAACCAAGAAAAAAAATTAAGAAAAAGTGACTTTTTCTGCAAAATTCATTAACTGAACACTCAACTCAGTGCTGTAGAAGATGACATCCTGCAGATAGTCCAATAGGACCTGCATGGAGGCTTTAATGTTTACTTTATGGGGTAAATACATTAGTACATCATCTGCAAAACTGTGAAACTGGATGTCGTGATTTGTGAAAATGGAACCCTGGGACAGCATATACAAAGAAAACAGGACCCAGAATAGAACCCTGAGGAACCCCAAAGCCTTTTCAACTGTTATTAAATTATTCAGTATCTTAAATGTTGTCAAATCTCTCACTAACTCAACACAAACCCAGTGTGTCCGTCCACTGTCACTGATCCAACTCCATGGGTTTTACTGGTGAATCAATGACAGCGTTTCCATGGTAACTACAGAGAGTCTGAATGTCCAAATATGGTCATATCTGATGAACATGAAAAGATGAGCAACTGTATTTGACAGCAGTTATTTCCATGTACTGGTAGGATTAGTGGATCAGCAGGCGTTAAACAGTTCAGATCAGTAGATGGTTCTGGTTTTCAGACTAAATACAGGGTTCTAGATGTTGTCAAATGATGAAATCAACATTATATTTAAAGTATTTTGGTCATTTTCTACTCATTTTACAAGTGTTTTTCCCCTTATTTTTCCACATATTTTGCTCATTTCATGTTTTTTGTACATTTTATTCATAAATAATTGAAGTCAAAGTGCATTTGACACCAATTATTTATGTAATGATAGGATTCGAGGATTGACAGGTGTTAAATATTTTTCATCGGTAGATGGTTTTTAGTCGGTGCTGGTTGTTTGGGTCTTTATGGGTTAAGAATAAAAAAAGGCCATAAAAGGAAACTGAACAAACCGCTCCGTTTCCTCTTCATGTGCTGATGCTCTTGATTAGTAATTGGCACTCTCGTCTTTGTAACTGACACTGACGCTGATTAAAAACAGACAAAACCCTTCAGGTGATACAGTTTGGACCCATATGGTGCCTTTGACGTCTCCTCTCATTTCTTTGGCAACTAAATTCATCTTGGAAGGTGGTTCACGTTTCTTCCTACTGGTTTTAACAAAAAAAAAAAAAAAAAAAAGACTAAACAGAAACATGCGTAGGTATTCCCTGACCCAGAACGTTTCTTCGGGGCAGGACCACATTCATCCTGAAAGACACTCTTCGTTTATCACATGTGGAGCAGCAATAAAAGTAAATGTAACGCAGGGGTGTCAAACAGGCGGCCCACAGGCCAAACCCGGCCCGTGGAAGGGTTCGACCCAGCCAATAGGAGGAAGTTCTGAAACGTACATTCAGCCCAATTTGATCTCACATGGGTCAGAGCTGTAAAATAACAGAATAATAACCTACAAATAATATCAACTCCAAATATTTCTCTTTAAAAACAGTAAAATTACATGAAAATGTTTACATTTACAATCTATCCTTTCACAAAAAAAAAGTTAAAACAAATACAAACAAACTGAAATAATGTAAATGCAGTTGTACCAATATTCTGCCTGATATTAAATGTTTATTTGTAGATCTGTGTGGTCATAAACATGTGAATGATAAACTGAGGATAAATACTGTAAAAACTGCACTTGAAAATTTCAGTTTGTTCACATTGTTTTAAGACTGGTTTGTAGATATAAACATTATCACCATCATTATCATCGTGTTTCAGAGTTGACATTGTTTATCAGTTACTGCTGCTGCAACAACGAATCCATTAAGTCGATTCTTAAAAGAAGAACGAATGAACTGAGCGGTCGATTCGTTGGTTCTTGAACACATTCGTATTGAGGCACGCCCACACGCTGTGTTGTGTAACAGACGAAACATTTCTACAACCAGGTTGACATTGTGTTCCCGGCGGCCACAGCAGCCCCTTATGGAACAAAACTTGAATACGGAGAAAACAATTGGCCAAAATCCCACAGAGTGCTGCATTTTGGGCAAACGGGTCAGCTGTGGTCAAAGGGAACAGAAGGTAAACCGAGCTGAAGATGGCCTATGTGTTCACTTTAGCCTGCTAGCTACTTGGACGATAACATCCAGATGAACTTTACCTGTAACTGACTGGAACTAACACATGCACTCGTTTGATAGCTTATAACTGGAGCTGGTAGAAGGCTATATCTTGCTAATCTCTAACAATAACAAGTGTAGGTAACAGGCTAGTGCTAGCTACCTGCACTTGAATCCAATGCAGGGATGTAACCATGAGTGACTTATCTGCTTTGGGTTAAATACCGAACTTTGAGAACGGAGTCTTCTGTGTTTATCCGATTAAAATAATCTACAGATTAATCGATTATTAAAATGATCGTTAGTTGCAGCCCTCGTTATTCTGTTATTATTTTACTTCAGATCATATTGGTCTGTATGTGGAACCTGAACTTGAAGGAGTTTGACCCCCTGATGTAAAGAACACTGCAGAACAGAAGCATGGCTTTAGGTCGGGCTCATTTCACACCGTGCAGGATGAGGCGGCGCAGCGCCAACTGAAGGAAGCCATGAAGTTTCCATGGGAAGCTGTTGACGGTGAAGGATGAAGTCACTCTGCGGGTATGTGGTGACAGCAGCCACGCTGTTAAACATCAGTGTTTGTTCCAGGTGGGCGTCGCCATCGGACCTCTGGAAGACCTGTCCACCGCTATCAGCTCGTCTGGGTTGTCACGCGCCTCGTACTGGACCAGGAGGTCTTGGATGGCCCGCTCCTCGATCTGGTACGACAGGAAGAGAAGAAGAAAAAAGGGGTGGGACACTGGGAAACCGCACCAGACTCCATTTAAGGCCAGAAGAGAAAACCCTGACAGAGAACGTAATGATAATAAGAGTGTTTTACATAATGTCGACCAGAAAGCTGCAGGAGAAACAAAACCAGAGGCTTTGGGAAGGTGTTGACAGAAGCTTGGCTCAGCTGGAGGCGAGCCCAGTGCACTGTCACCTCATTTTCTCCCCCACGCTACACTCGATGTCATGTTCCTTAGATCAACAGAGACCCAACTGGGAGGGGGAGGGGCTCCATATGGTAGCCATACCACCCCAGAGCTGCAGCATCAGGGCCGACCAGCGGACGATGCGTTCACTGACAGCAGCAGTGAGTGGGTGAGTGTGAGAGAGAATACAGGCCCATTCATGAGCTACGTTCAACACACACTCTGCACTCACTCTGTATGTCTGTCTGTCCTCTGGGAGTTTGAGGATCTGAAACCCAGTGAAGAATACAGAGCAGTACCACCAGGAACCATAGGGGGCAGTGCTGAGATTCACTGAGAATAATATCCAGAAGCGCTGGAAGTTTTCAAAGAGTGACTGAGTTGGTGAAAAACTACCAAGATATCTACAACCTTTATCAATACCAACACTAGTAAAAGCTCTTCTGTGTCACTGTGTTTGTTAATATTGACCTTCTTCTTCTTCTGCTTCTATGACTTCCTTCTTCTTCGTGGTATTCGGCTTGTTTGTTCATTAGCAGCGGCACTGTCACTGCAAAAATCTGAATCTTACCAGGTGTATTTTTGTCACTTCTCGTCCAAATATCTCACACTTAAAATAAGACCGAATCACCTAAAGAGGAACTTTCTGGTGAGATATAAGAACTTATTTTTAGAAAATAGATCTGGAAAATCTTATTTCAAGAAAACTAACAAAGATAATTTTCACTTGTTCCTTTGGCAGATTTTTTTTTCTTCGTTTAAGCAAAAACATTGACATAAGATTTTCCAGATCTATTGTCTAAAATATGTGTTTTATTTTTATTTTATTAGTTTCTTTAATAGGGACCATGCACATTTATGAACATTGCTGTATAAAACTATATCCATGCAAATATGCCAAATTTAGAAAAAACCCAAAATCTTTTCATCTGCAGTGCATAGGCAGGTGACAGAAATGAAACGTTCTTCTATCTGACTGAAAAGTTCCTCTTTAGGTCATTCTGTCTTAATTTAAGTGTGATGAGATATTTGGACTAGAACTCAAATACACTTTGTCAGAGTTTTATTTTTTCCAGTCCATTACTTTCAAACGGTGTCGAGTGCTTCTAAGTATGAGGGCAGTGAAGCTCGACACAGTTTGAAACTGATGAACTTAATTATTTACGTGAATTGAACATAAACGGGCCTTCATGCTCACAAACAGGCGCGTCCACCAGAGGGCGCCACTCTTTATTGACATAGGAGCCGAATACCATGAAAAAAAAGAGTCAAGTTTTTTTTAGAAGAAGAAGAAGTCAGTCAATAATAAACATAACACTGAGAAGAGTATTTGGAAATATGTCGGTAGTTTTTTACGAACTCATGCAGTCGCTTTTTGAAAAGTTCCACCATTTCTGAAAAAAATTATTCTCATATTATTCTCTTCAACTCTCAACCTGCTACGGTTCCTGGTGGTGCTGCTCTGTATTCTCCGTTTGGGTTCCCAGAGGACGGACAGAAATATGGACGTAATGACGCAGAGGACGGACAGAACGCTCCGTAAGCGTCTGCGTCTTTACGGAGGACCATGAATGGGCTTAACTTGCTCCGACGTGTTACCTGGATCAGCGCCAGTGGCTTCTCTCGGCTGCGGATCAGAGCGGCTTCCTGCTGTTTCTCCTCCTCCACGATGGAAGCGAAGGTCACCAGGGGGGAGGTGAGGAGGGGGGGGCTGCCCACCGCTCTCAGCACCCAGGGCCTGAGGGGAGAGACGGGCAGCGGATCAGTGACGGCGCCACAGAGGCCGTTAGCGACGGCGGCGGAGGTTGAGTGGACGACTACTGACAGGCCAGGGGGGTGTGAACGCCCCCCGCCCCCACATTATTATGTAACCTGTGCATCCCTGAATAGAAAAGACATTCTGGAGGATTCTGCACTTTGGACTGAGGTTAAACACTAAACATTTTGTGGAAACTTTCAAATGATTTTTTTCATCATTTAACCTTTTCCCAGTGAATTATTACCATTTATTAGAATATTATCCTTGAATCAGGTTTTGTCCTACATTTAACCAACACTGATCCATAAAAGGGTCAAAATGACCCTTGTTAAAAATTGTGTGTTTTTATGACACTTGTCATGTTTCTAAGCATCATTTGTTATATTTGGGATCAACAAAAGAATGATTTCATGTGTGAAATATTTTTCATTTTTTAAAACAATTTAAATTTTTTGTCATATTTTGAAAAATTGAAAAGCCAAGTATATATAGTGATACATAGTATAAAACAACAATAGAACAATGTCATCTAATGAGTCAGTGAGTAGTTTCTTTTCCATTAGGCTTATATGCAAAACTTTACTGATATTTACGGTTACAAAAACAGAAGTGTATAATATCGGTTTTTCCATTAAATTAAAAATGTGATTTTTTTTTCCCGCAAGATGACACGATAAGTTATTCCATAAACACGGCAATGAACATAAATATGCTGTTTATTTACACCTATATTCATTATTATTCATTATTATTATTATTATTCTTATTAGCCTCCATCTGGTACCAAATTATTCCATTCTTCAGTTTCCTGGTGTGTCCTCACCAGTGTTGGGAATAACGCTGTTATAAATAACGCCGTTACGTAACGGCGTTATTTTTACAGTAACGGGGTAATCTAATTATTTTTTCCGCCGTTACAACGCCGTTACCGTTACTGACGGTCCAAAGTGGTGCGTTACTTACTCTGAATAAATTGAAGAAACTCCCAGCCGTAGCGAGTCTACTCTGCTCTGTTTATTTGTCATC
>JAQQZY010058150.1:0-10201 GCA_030068375.1 Ostorhinchus rueppellii | reverse complement strand
AGATAGATAGATAGATAGATAGATAGATAGATAGATAGATAGATAGATAGATAGATAGATAGATACTTGATTAATCCTGAGGGAAACTCCACATACCCTCTGAGTGACTCTATAGTGCTTCCTGAACCACTGAATAACAAAAAAAATCTTGTCACTGGATTGGAATTACTTGTGGCACAGATTTAATTTTCCCTGCGTCACAATTCAACCACTAATACCAACTGTGTGTTAGATTACTGTTGTGCTTTGGTTTTTTGAAAAACTTGTGAAGGAAATATTTACTCTGCCTCTCAGTTTAAATAGTGAGTTGATGCAGTAGATACAGTTGATAACCAAACTATAATACAGGAGCAGGCGTGCAGATGTTTACAGTATGAGATTGTGTCTTCGATAACAGCCCGGTTTAGATTCTTTTGTGAAGTGGAGGTGATGGTTGCTGTGTATTTCTGCCTAATCAGATGGTTGTGATGGAACTACCTGTTGTATAATTGTAGCTCAAATGCACAGGAGTGTCCTTTTCTCTTTATAGAATAGGATGCCTATAGGTGACATCTGTGTGGACTGATGTGTCAGGTTAGTGGACACCTTTGATATTTGAGCTGATGGATGCTCAGGAGGCCTGAGGGTGAAACCTGCTGCTTAGTGTCCCGACCACATATCCACACAAAGGCAGCCCATGCATGTGCCCACACAAATCCCAAACCATCCCACCTCTGTGTGGTCTTTAGTGAAATAAATATGTTTATTTAGTCCAACCCTAATGTCAGACTAATCTAAAGTTTGACAGTCAAAAATGCAGTAGATGTGTATTCTGTATAATCAGCACAAATCGTACTTAATGATCGTCAAGTCTTGGATTGATTTGGGGAAAAAATGCTAGTATGGTGTGCTCATGTTTCCAAAACTCAAAGCAGCGTATGATGATCGGGACCAAATTTTATGTGTGAGTGATAGCTTAAGCCAGCGGTAAATCCAGTCCTCCAGGGCTGGTATCCTGCATGTTTTAGATATAGCACACCTGGATGCTATTACATCATTATCAGGCATGATGATGAGCTGATCATTAATTGAACCAGGTGTTCTGGAAGAGGGACACATCTAAAACATACAGGATACCAGCCCTGGAGGACCAGATTTGAATACCCCTGGACTAAGCCTATCCATGATTATGCACCTGAATCACTTTCCTCACAGTGAACAACTCCGAAGTGTACTCCATCTTAAGCCGTCTGTTTGTTTACATACCAAACCAAAACCAAACTATCACCTGTGGGCCTTTTCTGAATTCCACGCAGCCGCAGCAGCAAGAAGCAATGAAGCTGTTTCTGTGTTTGTTGCTGCTGCGGCCATACTGCGGCTGCGTGGATTCTGGAAAGGCCAGAGTGACGGTTTGATTTCAGTTTCAGTTTCAGTTAGGTATGTAAACAGTCAGACTCAAACTCCATACACTGCTTTAAATGATGTGAGTAGAGGTTTGAAGACCTGGGGAAGGCCTGATTTGTGATTTGTTTAATGTTACAACTAAGGGTGGACAGATCGTTGGGTGTTAGCTTTGTGCTGATGGTAAACAGTAATCACAGCACTCAGCCTATCATAGTGAAAATAGACTTCTAGGATGTTTTGTCTTCAATACAACTGAGTAGAACTATTAAAGAAAAAAACAACGCCCTGCTCCTTACACTGTAAAAAGTAAAACACTGAATCAACTTAAACATTGTTCTTTAATAGGTCACACATAAAAAAAAAAAAAAAAAAAAGTGAAGTGAACCACATTAAATTACATTAAATTATATTAAATTTAATGTAATTTAATTTGGTTCACTCAACTATTTGTTTTTTATGAGTGGCCTATTGAAGAAACATTTTTAAGTTGATTCAGTGTTTTACTTTTTACAGTGTATATGTTTGCAGTTCAGCATTTATATTTTATCTCCCTGAATGATACTCTAAATAAAATGTCTCCTTCTGACACAAAACATGTATTTTCATTCATGTTATCTTCACAACACTGAGAAAGTCAGTATTATATATGATGATAGTTTGCTTTTTGTTATTTATAGTTGAAGCACTAGTGTCCATATATGGTCGTTATGGATGTGTAGATGGAAGAAAAATACACAAATGGAGGATTTTTGGTGTCATGGTACCATTTTTAATTTCAGTACTGAACTGAAAGCAGCTCTAGGGCTGATAAAAAAACAAAAAAAACTTATTGAAAGCAGAGGGAAAGAAAACATTTAAGTTTGGTATTGAATAGCATGACTCTTTGGAGGGATCTGTGTGGAGAGAGGGCTGGTGAGTTTGTTTGGAATTAGCATAGCAAAACACAAATGACAAAACTGAGATGTGATTGTTGGAAAAATTCCATGTCTATTGTTTTAGAAACATGATGCATGCAGAGCTATGAGCTGTTGATCTCACGAGATAGCATATGAAGCTGATGCTTTAAACTCAAATGACTAGTTATTTAAGTGTCAGACTACAGTCAAAAAAACAAACAAACTGTGGTTTCCTACAAAAATTAAGGTTTGTGCCACCCTGTGTTATACAGGTCTTTCCAGTTTTTTTTCCATGCAAGATCCATCTGATATATGCACATGGTAATTGAACCTTTTAAGTTCAAATTCAGTGTGCAGGATTATACATGCTCAGACAACTTATAAACAGGCAATAAATGAGTGGTACACAGTTTAGACATGGCCTTGAGCCTGCACACATGGCTGCCTATTTGCAAAATACACTTCAACCAGCCTGATACATTAGCACAGTAACCCGAAAAAAGCTGCTATTTTGTTATTTTGGCATCAGACTATATATGCATTAAACAACTGTTGAACTTACTGATCTACAGACGTGCACATATGTCATATTTCTACTTTGGACTTCATCATCTGCTAATGTTTTCATAGTTTCTACTGCAAAGATGAGCAGTGTTTGCACAGAAGAGAGAACATGGCAACAAAACAGAAAACAAAGACTGTGCTGTAAACAAAGCAGTTTAAAACAAAATGCAGCTTCTTTTATTTTCATACATCAATCTTAATATTGCCATTATTCTTCCCTCTGGAGCAACAATCTGCCCTGGCATGGTCTCAACCCATTGTGAGATATTTTCATGTGAAATTGCCAAAGTGCTGGTTTGGACTAAAAAATGAACAGTCCTTATACTAGGATAACAGTATCCCCCCCCCCTTTCTGTAATTAAACATCTTTTATAACATTTTAAACATTTTGTACTTGTGTGTGTTCTTTTTTAAATTGAGTAATCCTTTATCTTATATATCATGCCTAGCAAAATGACAAATTGAAAAAAGAAAAAAAATTAAATGGTTGACAGGATGCAATAAACTTTAGAGGATGTGATACTTCCTGCAGTCTGGCATGAAAAAGCTAATGTGAATAGTTGTGTCTTGAAACCTGACATGTATTATTGAGGAAAATGGCAGTAAAATCTATCATGTCTTCTAAAGTATTGATTGGTATATGTTTTGGTCGGTATTTGACTCTTCTGTGCAGGAAGCAGAGGTCAAAAGCACACACATGATAACAGTAGCTTCTGTTTGACCCCAACACATTGCATGTCCTTCCTGGTTATGACAGTAACATATTTAGTGATTTTGGACCCTGAAACACCTAGAACTACTGATGCATTTCTACCAATGTGTAGGATAAAAGCAGTGCTTTTATTTAACCCTTTCATGCATGAATTATGAGAGGCTTAGTCAAGCTATTTTTATTAAAACAATGCGATCAATTTTTTTTAAAGAGTTACAAAAATGTCCACTAGCTAGACACCATGGATTTAGTTTTTGAGGCAAAGAAACATGTATTTAAAACCTAATATCAGAAAGTGCAGGGTTCTCTCCAGACAATGGAACAATGGTGCTGCACCAGTATACCGCTAGCCTAGCACATCTATACTCGGTTTCAAATTTAGGGCTTTTTAAAAAAATATTTTTCCCCAATAATTTTGCTAAAAATCTACCAAAATTGGATTTGCAGGTATGCGCTCAGTTTTCCAGTGCCATGTTGTTTTCCCTTTGAAATGTCGTGGAGTTGCCTCTATCGGGAGGTTTTAGACTTTCTTGAGGGGGGGCAGAATGCTATAAATTTCTGGGGAGAACGCTGAAGTGATATGGAAAACTATGCAATAAAACCATTTTTAATGCTGCTTTTCCCATATACTAGTTATTCACTTCATAGAGATAATGTGCAAAAAAAAAAAAAAATGTTGTTTTTTGTTTTACACTAAAACATGTCACTGCAGATCATCTTTATTAAGAACAACATAGTTACAGTAACGTATGAATTGCACCGTATGGGATGATGCATAAGTGTTCACTGTGTTGGCTGATATGGAACTAAAACAATAAAACTCATGAATATACAAGAGGAATATATATAAGATTTGAATAGCTGTCCACTGTCGTGACCACTATGCATGAAATGGTTAAAGTGGTTAAGTACTAGTGTTTATAGAATAGAATGGCATGAAAAAACAAATTATACATGCATTTGTTAATATTGATGCCACTCATATCATAATCATGTCCATGTTAATCCAAACCTGATATTAGTGAGAAAACATCATATTGTTAAAGCTGTGCCTAAAGTGGGGATTACATGATCATAATAATAAATGCAGGATAGCAAAACCAGCACCAGCACTAGTCTGGAAGCTTTAAGTTGGCAGTGATACCATAATATCAGTCATGCACCGCTATCTGAGTTTGTTAATGTTAGCTAAGATTAGTTATCACAAGCTACTGGTACAATTTAGGCTAATGTGGACTATCAGACTTGGGTTATCTGTCCTTCTAAATGTACTCCATTCACTCTGAATTCAAAATATCTGTCACTGCAGAGTTAATTTAGTCTCTGTTTTATCAGCTATCCATCTAAATAGGTCAACATCAGTTTGGATTCCTGCTGTTTATATAGTATTATAACTGATATGACTATTTTTGGTGATAAGTGTCAGCTGGCATCAGACAGTGAAAGACTCATTCTAAGACAACAGTCAGAAGAAAGACAGAGCCTGAGAGGACTAAACAGATCAAATCTCATCTAAAATGAATGAAACATGACTTTTTCTCCAGACGTTCAAATCATCTTCTAAACTTTTTTGTGCTCCTTTTATCACTCAAGAAAATGTTCAGCTCGTGGGTTTGATTTTGTGAGGCAGATGATTTTTGTTAATCACCACAAATGGATGTGGTATTTTTGTAATGCTGTTGTTTTATGAGGTCATGATTTTGTTATTCATTAGGGGTGGCTATGGCTCAGGTGGTAGAGCGGGTCGTCCAATATCCAAAAGGTTGGCGGTTTGAATCCCGCTCTCCCCAGGTCAGCCGTCATGTCCTTTGGCAAGACACTTCACCCTCCTTGCCTCCAGTGTCACTCACACTTGTGTATGAATGTTTGGTGGTGGTTGGAGGGACCATAGGCACGAAATGGCAGCCACACTTTTGTTAGTCTGCAGCTGTGGCTACAAATATAGTTTACCACCCCCTGAGGGACAATGTGAGAGTGAATGAATAATAGATCAACAATGTAAAGTGCTTTGGGTGACTTGAAAAGCACTATAAAAATCTAATCCATTATTATAACAGGTTAATTTAGTCTTTTACCTTGAAGTAATGAGATAATATTTTTTTTATAATGATACTTATAAAAGAATATGAAGGAACATGTAAAGTAATAAAACCACTGAAGTTATATCTTTTTGCAATGCACCCTTAATAGAACCCCGATGACCTCTTATTTCTTGTAAAGCTGAATCCACAAACACTGGGTAGAGGAAATGAACAATCTGCAATCTGTTCCATTTTAACGTTCCACAGTATTCACTAATGATTTTGCTCTAATTATATCCTGGTGCAAAAAACATGCCCATAAAGTTTTGCACCTGAATGCACGTCTTTAATGCTTCAGGTGTTTTTCCACATTTCAGCCATAGATGGGTCCATAATGAAAACTGCAGGAACTGTGAAACTCCTTAAATTGTGTCAAATTGTGTCTTTAATGAGCACAGACTCACACAGAGCTCTCCACACCCACAAACTAATGCTCAGGTTTCTGTTGTATTTCAAGTCTTGAACACAGTTAAAATGTCTGTCAAAATAGGCTCCAGATATAAATGTGACTCAGGCAGGTCTGTACCGGTTTGATTATTGTCTGAAAGTCATGTTTTGTATGACTGAATAGAAACATGAATATAGATGTGTTTGGCGTCACAGCTGGATTTGTGTCAAAAGAGGCTGTTGGCGTTTCCGTACAGTGCAGGCGCTGTAACTTCATTAACTGGAGATCAGTCTGAAGCCGACGGTCATTGATGCTGTGTTGTGCAGCTGTTTCATGCTGAGATTGCAGGTTGAAATGGACACATGGATGCGCATTGAAGAAGTCTTTAGTACAGGGGTCACCAACTCCAGTCCTCAAGAGCTACTATCCTGCATGTTTTAGACGTTTCCCTCTTCCAACGCGCCTGACAGTCATTACCAGGCCTCTGCAGACCTCTATGATTGGCTTATCATTTAAATCAGGTGGGATGCATCTAAAACAGGGGGTCAAACTCATTTTAGTTCAGGGGCCACATTCAGTCAAATTTGATCTGAAGTGGGCCAGACCAGTGAAATAATAACATAATAATATAGAAAATAACGTCAGCTCCAAACTTTTCACGATGATTTAGAGCAAAAAAAGTAAAACTGCATTATGAAAACATTTACATCTACAAACTATGCTTTAAAACAATGTGAATAATATGGACAAACTGAAAAAATAAGTGTAATTTAAACAATCTTCTGCTTCAGTTTATCATCTACACAGGTATGTTATAACTTGCAGACACAGCGGATCTATAAATGCACAAAACATTCAGTAACAGATAATAATATTGTTAAAATTGCACTTCTCGTAAAACACTTCAGGTTGTTCATATTTCATCAGATTATTGACATGTTTTGCAAAATTAAACCTTCTTTTGGTGTAAATAGATGAAAATGTGTACAGAGTTGTGAGTATTTATTGGATATTATGACGGTATTTGACCAATTTGACTGACTTGGAATTGAATTGGTCTGACTGTAGAACCTAAACTAAAATGATTGTTAAAGTCTTAGTTTAATTTTAGCATTTCACAAAGTCATCACAAGGGCTGAACTGGACCCTTTGGTGGGCCAGATTTGGCCCCGGTTTGACACCCCCTGATCTAAGACATGCAGGGTAGTAGCCCTCGAGGACCAGGGTTGGTGACCCCTGCTTTAGTACATAAACTGAGATATCACACACACATCGACATGATCCCTCCAATAGCTGAGATTTCCTGCTTGACATGATTAAACATGAATTCAATATCTTTCAAGCCTCACATACTTGAAAACACAGCGAGATATTGAGTCCGAGGTGAGTTGAGCAGTTAACACCAGCCTTCTGCAGGTGTTCAAAACACCAGCTGACCTGTGTGCAATAATACTGTTTATACAAAAGGATTATTGACTTAAAACAGGTTTGATATTTGCATGAAATCTATGAATATTCCCTAGTTTACAACACAGACTCTTTCTCTTTAGCAGTGCAGCTTGCATTGAATCCATTCAGAGACGCTTTGTGAACTCCATGCTATATAAATATATATATATCTTTCTCACAAGCATCAGTTTTGCACACACAAAAGCTGCTTTGTAGTCTCAAGCTTACAAAATAATGAACTAGTCTCAAAATACTGGCATAATGTACAGTCAAAAACTGATGCAGGTCAAAGAGATGTTATACTTTCTTTACTTCTAACAAAATGAGTCTAAAATGTCGGTGTGAGTGAGGGATAAACTCCAAGTGGACTTTTGGCATGAATGGAAATATAAAGCTTATGTCAAAATCAGATTTTTATATCAGGGCTTAGTATCCTGATATTAAGGTCCTTAAAAGGTTTCATGTTGTTATGTAACAGAGCAGGAGATAACCTCATCATGTGAGATTGAGAGAGGCTTTAGTGGTTCAGAGTTTGTACCATATTGTCTGTTTAAGCAGACCTGCATCCAGGTAACCAGCGCCTTCAAAGTGGACTACCAGGATACAGAGCAACCAGGACCAGATAAACTCTGCACAACACACAACACATCTGCAGATTTGTTCCAGATTCAGGCCCTACAAACCACACATTCGTGTCTTCATCTAAATAAATAATTCTTTGCCTCACTGCAGAAACATTTTCTGGTTTAGATAGTGTCCTACACAAACACACACACAACCATCTGGAGTATTTTCTGGGGGGCTCCCTTATATTGTGAGGCTCTGGTGCAGTTGCTTAATTCGTCTTCTTTACCTGTTTCCAAATAAAAACAATAAAATAAGTACTCAAATCCTCTCTATACACACTGAAGCAAGGTCAAAGCTACTGTTGAGCCCTACACTATTCCTGTGTCTGTGATTCTATTAGGCTTGACACCGGATTAGCTTTCCTGATCTCTGCGGCTGATTTAGGCTGGTTATTATAACCTATTACTGCTCTCACACACACTCTTAACACACAACCTCTGATGTGCATTAACCACATTACATACCAAATGTGCAGATCACACAGTTGTAGCTGTCAACCAAATCCTCTGTTCGGTCTTTGTTTATTCTCCTCCTGAGGCTCCGTTTCAGCCTCTGGAGAAGTTGTGGATTGGAGTGTTTGTGTGATATCAAGTCAAGTTGAATCAAATGTAACTCTAGACAGCTTGTAACAATCAAACATGTGACAAAGTGCTTGAAAGAAAACAAAAGATGCAGAAAATTGACTTTTAAAAATGTCTACAATGGAGAAGAATAAAAAAACAGAGACGCTGTATTCAGTACGTTGGTGTGAAACCTCAGGCGGGGTGAACCTCATCAGACTCAGGGCATTATGGAAACCACATCAAAGTGATGAGGGATTCTTTTGCTGCTCTTTTTGAGCAAACCACAGAAATCTAACACTGCTTCCTGTGCTGCTGTGTCTGTCTGACCTGTTGTGTAAGACCGTCGTGAATGTAGGCTGCCTTTTGCTGTTTGGACATGCCAACACGGCCACAGTTATCGATCCCACAGGCCGGGAAGGGACGCATATGAGCCAGCAGTCTGCACTTCAGCAGCTGGTTTCACTCACTGAAGTGTCGTCTCCATTATATCGTAAAGGTTTGAATTAATAAGAACACATAATAGTGACGATATTGGTGTGCGGTCCATGATTGGAGACTGCTGGTACTATTTGATTTACATGTTTTAACTCATTCCTTTTGAGTTGCGTTACAGGAAATAGATTTCGACACTATTTGAGTGACGCACACTTGGGCCTCAAGAGCAGACGTGCTGCTTTAAATCTGTCATAAATGTCTCAGAAGTGGATCAAAGGTTCCAAAGTTGCAGTCAAAAAGGTTATGGCAACTGAAGCACCAGTCAATGTTTTTTGGCACGATTGAACAAAAATTCAAACAATACAGTCTCAGTATATTTTAATTCCGGTGATGTGAGAAGCTTTTGTGCTTAGTCTTGTTTTGAGGAACAAGACATGTATTTCCTGTGACTGAAATTTTGGCCAATCACAGCACTTTATAGAGTTGTAGGAATAAAAATGGTGGGATGTGAAGACCTAAGGTGTCTGAGAAAACTTGTATATTTTTTTCATGTGGGTAACTAATGAAAAGCAGATGTCTATATACTATTCAATTCAATTGTATTTTATTTGTAGAGCCCTGTATCACAACAAGGCTGTCTCACAGGGCTTTACAGAATGAAACAAACAACACAGATAAACAGTAGATGAAGGAGATGGATAAATGTCTTGGGCATCCCCCGTCCTTAGACCCTCCTTCTCAACAAAGAAAAACTCCAAAAACCCAGAAGGAAAAGAGAAACCTGAGGAGAACCACAGTGAAGGACAGATCCACCCCCACAGACAGACAGACTGTAGATGCACCAGGACTGATGGACGTCCAATTCCAGTCTGTAAAGATGCAGTAGGGTGGGGGCACATGAGGGGGTCCATCTAGTCACCTCAGATTCTGATGGCAAGCTCATCTTCCTGATGGTCCACAAAGAAGGACAGTACAAAACACAGAACATAACAATAGATGATATACAAGACAATCACAATTCATATCAGAATCAGATTTATTGTCATTCAATAAAAACATCCCAGATGCTGTTACAGAACGAAATTTCTAAAATGCACAGCACA
>JAQQZY010058003.1:0-10206 GCA_030068375.1 Ostorhinchus rueppellii | reverse complement strand
TTAGCCCATTAACCTATCAGTGCATGTGTTTGGATTGTGGGAGGAAACCGGAGTACCCGGAGAAAACCCACGCAGACTCCACACAGAAAGGTCCCAAGGTCTCGCCCAGGAATCGAAACCAGGACCTTCTTTCTGAGGCACGAGTGCTAACCACTGCACCACCGTGTCGCCCTGAAAATCAACTTGTTTTTTTTAACTTTTGGTTTATCTGTTTTGACAATGGAAAAAGAAAAAACACCTTAAAATTAAATTTTAATTCTAATTTTAAATCAATTAGCCACTTGTTTTTCTTTTGTTTTTGGAAAGAAAATCCAATTACCAAAAGATACAGTGACCCAACAACAGTTCCAGTGAGGACAGTGAGTCAACCTCAGGTGCAATGTGGTCTACAGGATCGGTAAAGTCCGCCTGTGCATGAACAGTGCATGAACAATATAATATCCTGTCATAATACCAGTTCCCTGTGAATTCCCTGGTTGAGGACGATGGAGGCTGTGCTGGTGCTGATCAATGAAGTTTTAAGTGTTTTGGCTGTAAATTCAAAAGGCTCATGTCATAATACAACATGGATATTGACTGACAAAGTTAAAGTCATTCAGAGGAGCAACGTCTCTGAAGATGACGATTGAATGACATGTTGACACTTACAATGAGGACCACTTTTCTGTTTTTCATCATTTCTTTGTCAGAGGTGATTCTGCCCCTGACATCAGAACCACAGAATAATGTGGACTTTGCTTATTCTGAGCGAACTGCGCAGCATGAAACACTTAAAAACACAGACTTTTTCCAAATCACTAGAGATCCACAGGTTATACTAGAACGAGGTTCAAGAGGAAGTCAATAGAAAATCCATCCCATAATGATAGGTTTGATAGCTCTAAAACTAGAAGACAAAAATCTTATTGTTTACAAGAGGAAAACCTTCTGATCTTGACTACATCAGCTGATTCGACATCCATCCATTTTCTGAACCTGCTTTATCCTCACTTGGGTCATGGGGGCGGGGCCTATCCCAGTTACTTAATGGCGAAGGTGGCGTTCACCCTGGACATGTCACCAGTTCATCACATTGCTGAACATATAGGGACAAACAATCAGTCTCACATTCACACTTATGGTAAATTTAGATTAACTGATTAACCTGTGAGTGCACGTCTTTGTTGGAGGACCTGCAAACCCCCCACAGAACGGCCCACTGTCAACTGGTGTTAGAATCAAAACCAGGACCTTCTGTCTGAGGCACCAGGGCTATCCACTGCACCACCGTGTCGCCCTGACGACACGGTGGTGCAGTGAAGTCCTAAATCAGAATTCCTCCAGCACGTCAACATTACCACTTATGTGAACGTGTAAAAATAATAATTTTCCAAGTTTGGGCTGTTTCTCCAATGAAAAAGTGTCCATCTTTATCTTTATTCTTTTGTTTTATGTGATAAGAATTATTCTCAATGTAAGGCGGAACACCAGGAACCTTTCTGTGTGGACTCCAACTTCCTCCCACCGTCCAAAGACATCCACTTGTGGGTTAATTGGTCAACCTAAAATTGCCCAGAGGTGTTAACGTGATAGGTGTGGTCGCTCGTCTTCTACATATCCAAGTCATTATTGAACATAAGAATCAGTTCTCAACTAACTTACCTGGTTAAATAAATGAAATAAATATATAAATGTGTTTTTTTACCTATGTATTTTACTTCTGATTTTGTTGTAAAGTGCTTTGTGACATCTTCCTGCAAAAAGTGTTTTCTAAATAAACTGAGGAACATAGTTTACATCCACACAGCAGGTCTCAAGCACATTTCTGATTTCTTTGTGAAATCTGATTTTTTTTCTGTGCTTGTTCATATTACAAATTAAATACGACTTCTGTCAGTTCTCAGTATGAACCGAATGTGACCCTGAAGTGACCCACATGTGCAGAAGAGGTCCTGATGTCATACTGGACCTGGTAGAATGCATTGTGTTTACGGAAGTAAATATGATTCTTGTGTCGGCACATGTGGCACTGGTAAAGTTCGTCTAAAACCGAAGTCAGCACCAGTCAAATGATATTAAGTCGAAGATTAAAAAAGAGCAGAACCAGGTTTTTTGCTGTGGCTGCTACACCTGTAGAATGGAGTATTTGAATGTGGAGTCGGAGTCAGGAGTGGTGGGATAGTGATGTTAGCCGCTTCACTGACACAGAGTTCATTCAGAATTTTACAATGGCAAGAAAAATGTTTAAATATGTCTGTGACCGCCTCTCTGTAACACTCTTATGACAAGACACTCATCTCCGACGATTTCAATGACATAAAGGTCCGATAAATGCGACCTGGCCGTTCAGACTGACGTCGCATTCCAAAATATCAGATATATATCGAATTTAGTCCCACATTTAAAAGTGTCTTGGGTCGGATTTCAAAAAATCAGATATGTGCTGTTCAGACTGTCTTTAACAGGTCAGATACAGGTCGAATAGGGGCAAAAAATCAGATTTGGGGACATTTGGCTGCAGTCTGAACGTAGCCGTAGTCTATGATTCCCTAAATGTTATCCCAGTCTGGATGTAGATCATTTGGACTCTACTGTCATGTACTAATGTGTCCTTCTGCTGTTACGGACGTCAGAATATGGGCAGAAAACCATCCAAGTCATGTTCATCTTTGCTTTTATTGTAGTTTTAGGCTTGTGAGGTAATATGGGATACATTCCTGCTGTCATCCTGGTCCCAGACCCCAAACCCACTCAGGAAACATACACCTCCTCCATCACAGCGGGAACAATGGGATACCCTCAACCTCTGGACAACAGCGGGAGGCTTTGTGCCAGTTCTGTCCTGGGTGGTTTGGTGGTTTAGTGAGTGTAAGTCTGGGTTTTAAAGGACCTCGACTGGCTGATGCTTTTTGACAGAAACATTAGGAAAAGTATACACCAGTACTGTCTTAAGGTCATCAAACCTTATTTTTTAATCCAGGTACAGAACATCAACTGGAACCCCCTCCAGAAAACTAAACGACATTCATCATGTGTTCACTCAGCCACCCACTCCAACTGTGGGAATTTTTATTCCACCGGAACTGAACAACA
Organism: Ostorhinchus rueppellii; assembly: GCA_030068375.1. Taxonomy (NCBI): domain Eukaryota; kingdom Metazoa; phylum Chordata; class Actinopteri; order Kurtiformes; family Apogonidae; genus Ostorhinchus; species Ostorhinchus rueppellii. Next base: position 7,134 of record JAQQZY010058003.1, on the reverse strand, counting down.
ATAGGGAGGGTGGCAGCAGGGTATTTTGTTAGTGGGTGTGTGTGTGCATTTGTGTCTGAAAAATTAAGTGTTTACGTATTTGTAGTTAAGCTTGTATTTCCAAGAATGTATAATCTAAAGATCAACCAAGGCTAAAAGAAATGTTCATGCTGATTATAAAAATAGAGGGAAAAAGGAAGTCAGTGCAACACATTATTCACATGTAGACCAGAGTGAGAAGGAACAAGTCCACAAGATGGTACTCTACCTTTTGGGGTCTCGCATAAACACCCATAAAGACCCAAACAGCCACAAGAGACCGTAAGTACCTACTAATGTGTAAGATCTTCTGAACCACTAATGTAAAAAATAATTGGTGTGAAAATACAGTTCTTCATCTTTTCATGGTCATCAGATATGACCCATTTCGACGTTCTTTGGCTCCATCGTTACCATGGAAACACCGTTACCTTCTACAACATTAATTCACCAGTAACACCCATGGATGGACACACTTGTTCTTCACTGAAAAAGTCACTTTTTCTTGATTTTTTTTTTTCTGTTTCTGATATTTTAGTGTTCCTCAACTTTACTCTGAGCTTTAATGAACATCTATGTGATCAAATGAATGAAATGAAACATCGGTAAAATACCACATTTTCACTGACAAATCACAAAATACAGAGGACAATATTCTAATAAATGGCGAGCAATCAATTAAGAAAGATTAAATACAGAGGAAAAATAATATACTGGACCTGCCACGGAAGTAGCACTGGGTTTTTATGGGTTAAGAATTCCAACAGGTGACCACAGGAATAAACAGAATGGGGAAAGCCTGTTTCCAGGTATGATGAATGTTTTTATACCTGCTCGAGATGACGTTAAAAGCATTATTACGCTGCAACTTTACCAAGTTCACATTCAACAATAGATATTATTTCTTTTATGTCTCAGGATATGTATCTATTATGTAAGTATTTTTCTCATGTAGCTATGCATTTTTGTCCACTACAGAGGATGAGAATTTCACAGATTTACAAAGAAAAATAAAATAAGGCTGTCCACTGCAAAGGACATTTCATATTAAAAAAATTTATAAATCGGAAAAACTGCTGCATCATGTTGTTTCCAATTAAAGCAGTTATTTTAATGCAAAAAAGCCAAAATATTTACTTTCCTGGAACTCAGGAGGATATTAAAGTTTTATCATGTAGTTGTCAGAAAGTCCCTCCTATCATCTACAACTGCATTTATATTTATATTTGTTTATATTCTATTTACTTCATCTCTACTAATAACTGCTGAACCAGACATATGACAGTAAATATACCTGCACACATCATTACTGACATGCTAATCTCAACATTTCATTTAGCCATTATTTCATTACCAGTGATGGGAATAACGCCGTAAAATAAACGCCTTTACTAACGGCGTTACTTTTTTCAGTAACAGGTAATCTAACTAATTACTTTATCTTACGTTATAATGCCGTTACCGTCACCAACACCCCGTTACTGTGCGTTACTGAAGCTACTCATTCGAGCTGTCATCCAACTTGGCTCACACAGACACAGGAGCTGCGTGTGTGTTTTTCTCCTTTTGGTAGGGGGGGAGGGGCCAGAGAACAGCCTGAAATGATGACTGACTAAGGTAGAGTAAAATTTCATGTTAACCAAGCAGAGACATCAGGTGAGCGGGTGTTTACACACAAACCCAGCACACAGCAGCAGCACACGAGTCGGACCGGCCGTGTATCCACTACGTAAACCGGCTCGGTTCGAGTCTGTATTCCAATGTGGCGCATTTATTTCCTGTCGTCTGCTCAGAGTTGACTGAATGTCCAAGACCGATCATGTTGTAGTTTAGTTCTGTCATCATGTGGATTCATGTACCGCTGTATTTACTGTTTACTTCCACATCTGTGTTTGTGTCACAGAGGAAACTGACCAATCAGTGTCTGTAGTGTTTATATGTCACGTTTTGGTTTCGATTCCAACATTTTGGAACCTCAGCAGAGGCAGCTCTAAAAATCCGAATTTGTAGACATTTTTAAACTAAAAAAAAAAGTAACGCAATAGTTAATTTCTCTGGTAACTAATTACTTTTATAGTGGAGTAACTTTGTTACTAACTCAGTTACTTTTTTGGGAGAAGTAACTAGCAACTATAACTAATGACTTTTTCAAAGTAACATGCCCAACACTGTTTATTACTGACATTTGCAACTTCATATTTATCTGCAAGTCCTTCATTTAGTCTGTATTTTTTGTTATTTTTTTCATTAGTTTAACTCTCAAGCTATTAAATTTCCTGCATATCTTGTGAATTGATTCAGTAGCATAAGTTTTAAGAAAGTTAACTAACGTCACTAACACGCTCCACTTTTGAATCTTGAAAATATCAAGTTTTTTTCTTTAAACTAAAATAGAACAAAGGTGTTTATTTTACGTTGCTTGAAATAACATTGTGTCATAATTTTTATGTGCTTCATCAGCTGATAGTTTACATTATAGCTCTGTTATCTTAACTCTGCTTTTTGACAGTAAACAGCCACAGTAAAACCACAAATCACACCCATTTTTGTATGTTTTTTGTCATCATAGCAGCAATAAAGATCTGTTTGGAATCGTTTTCATATTTCATTCAAATGCATTGAACCTGTGACAAGCCTATTTTGAAACTGAAAGCAGCAGAATGTAGAGATTCATGTCAAAATAAAGTGGAATAAAATAACAATTAGCACTTTGAAGTACACATAATTAAGGTACATGTCTACTGAAGTACATTAAAGAATATTTACCTCGCCCCCCAAAGGGGAGACAAGGGGTATTGTTTTAGTTCTGTTTGTTTGTTAACACTTTAGCAGCAAAACTATTGGTTGAATTCATACCACATTTGGCTTGTAGATTATCAGTGACCCAGAATAGATGTCATTACATGACATTTTGGGAAAAATAGGTCAAAGTGAACAAATGTTTTTATAAATTTTTTAATTATTTTTTTCCCTATTTACTTAAAAAGGGCAAAATTTCACTTGTCTGTAGGAGCAAAACTATTATTTGAATTCATGCTAAATTGGCTTTATAGACTGTCAGTGACCCAGAATAGATATTACATTTTGAGAAAAATAGGTCAAAGTTCAAATTTTTCATTAATTTTCAAACCCCCCCCCCATTTACTTATAAAAGGTGGAATTTGAAATATCCATAAAAACATCTATTTTGTTTCAATTTACTTCAAATTTGGCACATTTATAGAGACATTTGATATGCTGACATCAGCACTTGCATAGACATGATGACATCAGCCGGATTGATCCCAAAATAAACTACAATACATGTGAGGGGCGGGGCTTGTGTCTGGCACCACTTGTATTTTGTTCCCTTTCCACCTCTGTTACACAAAAACAAAATGTTGAAAAATATGAAAGTGCACAAGGTGAAGAGATAGATTAAAATATCAGATGTGCAGGTGGGTTTCAGCCAGGAGGTAATCAGCCCAGGTATTTAGGGTTAAACACACAATGATGGAAAAACAACAGAAACACTTGGACTTCAGGGACCGATTTACATGCACATAATCACACACTAGTGGAATGATAAGTTACTAACATTATCTGTCCACACCAACCAAACTGGATTTTAGTCAAGTGCTTTTTCCATAGTGCTTTTTCCATTCCCTTATATGGACCCACAGAGAATAATGATGAGTTTATAAAAAGAATGCATATTTTCTCATCATGTAATCCCCAGTGTATATACAGTATGTTCTATAACTCATACAGAAAAGAAGATATAAAGACTGTTGACTCTTAACCCTTAATTTATTTACACTGTTCCACGGCAGTGTGTCATCACCAACGCTTTATTCTCACATATCCAGATCTATGTATAGAAGTAGAAGATTTTCTGCTAGAATGAGTATTTCTATAGTTAAATGTTAGGATTCTCTTTTTCTTTCACTCTGTAGCTGAGCGATAAAAGTCTGTTAAATTTATAATTCTGTTTCCTAGTTAGGTATTGGACATTCCTCCTTTGACAAATTTTTAATGCATTCTTTATTGAAGTGAATATGTTCTTCATTTAGATGTTGTCCATTTGTAATATAATCAAATATTTGTAGAGGTCCATGCATCCTGTCACATGCTTTTCAAGTAGAAGTTTAGCTGATGTACTTGGTGTAAATGTGGCAGAAAAATGGCACTGGTGTGTAAGGACGTAATAGTTCCACGAAAACTTTGACACCCCCCGCACAGTAACAGAATGTTAGCTGCTAGCAGCAAATGTAGCTAGCATCTACTTCAGCAAACTGGCATTAGGGCAAAGTAAACTGTATGAATTTACGTGATCGTCTCACAAGCTGTCGGCATGGACGTCACTCCGGAGCTTCATAGCCATTTCTCAGGACATGGGTGCTGGAGTGTAGGTTTCCCATCCACGAAGTGAAACGAACAGACATATGGCTTTTTCTGTGTTTTTTTTAAGTTAAGCACCCTCAGCCAAAGATGGCGGTCTTCTTCACCGTGAGGAGGCAGATACAGATTAAAGGCCAGCCCACAACATTCACCCCTTCTCTTCCTGTAACTAAAAAAACTTTTGTTAAAAAGACTAACATTTCTTCTTCCAATTATTCTGGCGACCACGGACTGCACCAATAATACCGGTCATTTTACTTCACTTCTTTTGACCCTTGATATAAATGCTGCCCAATGACTCCGCTGCACCACCAGAAGTTCTAGCACAAAATAAACAAGATGATGCTGCCCCAGTAACCACGGAGAATAGGGTGAATAAGTGTGTTGAATGCACATTTTGAAACTTTGCACCAAAAAATTTTGGGTGCAGAATTTTTTGAGGATTATTAAATTTAGCCAAAATGTTTTTCTCATTGACTGAGATGGTTTGTTATTTTTTCCACCAAAGAGTAAATGAGTTTAGAAGATATGAGACCATCTCTGTTCAATTAATTCTGATATGATGAACATCTAACTCACATGACTGATCACCTGACTGGTCAATATGGCCTACAGCGCCACCTGCTGGCGACACAGTGCACCCTGGGTTATTGACTTAAAACTCGTTCATGGAAACATTAGTGGCTGGAACACTGGAAAAGGCTTCTGACCTAGTGGAAAATATTCTGTTTGTCACTTGACTGATTTATCATTTATTTAATCGTTGAAAAAACAGAACCACTGATTAGTGCAGCTTTAAGTGAAGGAAATGCCACTGATTTTCCATGTAGAGGTCAGTGGACTTACACTGTAAAAACATTAAGCCTGTTTTAGATGTCTTCTGTTGCCCATAATCCTGGCATGTCAAAGTCATTTGAGTTCCAGAACCACATTCAGCCCAAAATGACCTCAAGTAGGCTGAACCAGTGAAATAATAGAAAAATAGGCTATAAATATTGATAAGTCCAAATTTGTGTCTTTGTTTTAGTACAAAAAAATGGATTAAATTATGAAAATGTTTAAATGTCTACACTTACAAACATTCCTTTTTCAAAAATAAGGAAAAACCTGAACAACTGGAAATTTTAAAGGAAAATAAATACCATTTTAACAATATTATGCCTCAACTTATCATTTATATATGTACATTACAAATGGCGGTGGATCTCACAAAGACACAAAACATTTAATAACGGGTGTTAAAATTTTGATTCTGAATTAGGAGTTTTCATTATTTCCAGGTTATTCTGCTGTTGTTTTACTAGTCTGACCCACATGTGATCATATTGGGTGAAAATGAGTTTGACACCATTAACTATTAATGTTTTCAGTGGAGAAGAAGGACGATAAATGGGGTAACTGATTGTCTGACAGGTTCTGGTGGTGATGTGGGAAATGTTGGATCCATGTTTTGGCTTTTTCTTCATATTTGATTGTGACAGTGAGAAGATTTTAGGATTTTTTTTTTTTTTTTGGAGAGCAGAAAGAGCTGGAGAATAACATGCACCATCCTCAGCTGAACTCAAACCTGGAACATCGTCAGCCCCTATTTATTAACAGGGAGTGCCGGCTATTTTTAACCACATTTTGGGAATGTTTATCTAGTTTTTACTGTAGAAGAGACATTCAATACTGTAATTCAATTTCCTCACTTATGAACAAATAATTTATAACTCGATGAGAATTTTTATTGAGGTCAGACATTTTTTCTTTGCATTTGGCCCATGAGGAAAAGCTTTTTTGTTGACCATTCTATCTTAATGTCTTCTTTATAATGAGTTACAACGATGAAAAGAAGGGCAGCATAAAGTTAAAGAAAAGATGACTTTGGACACAAATGAATTTGGCCACTGCAAGCATTCAACTCAAAAGTGAAATCAGAGAACAATTAACACCAATGGACACTGGTGTTAAAATGAACAATTTTATAACACTAATAAAGAAGTTTACAGTTTGGAAAAAACACCTTTTTGTCTCTATAGTTAACCCATTAAGTGCCAAAGTTGCAATACTGCGAAAAGTAACGTAACAGAATGAAGACAGACCATAATAACTCCAGATAGAGTTCCAAATCTTGTTACCACCTCCTACCAATAGATGGCGGACATGTGCCCCTTCAACCCTAACACCATTTCAGGGCACGTTTCTGTTCAAAGTCAAGAAGAAAATCCAGTTTAAAGCCATGATCCTGAACTGGTTTATAAAATAAGTCAGTTTGGATCAATATGGACAGATTTGTCTACTCTAGTGTTTGGATGAAAAGCTACTTTACCTGCTGCATTTGACTTTCTACTAATGTTTAAGTTAATTTATTTTAAGGTTAAGATGAAAAACAAAAACACAAAGAAACCATCCACGTAAATATTTTCAAAGTAAAATTTTACTAAAAGTTATGCAATCCAATATGGCCGCCTCTGTGTGATGTCACAAAATTTAAATTAGCTGAGTTCATTTACGACGAGGCGAGGTGGTTAGCACTCGTGCCTCACAACAAGAAGGACGCGGGTTCAATTCCCGGGCGATCCTTGGGACCTTTCTGTGTGGAGTTTGCGTGTTCTCCTCGTGTCTGCGTGGGTTTTCTCCGGGTACTCCGGTTTCCTCCCACAATCCAAAGACATGCATTGATAGGTTAATGGGTTAATCTAAATTGCCCATAGGTGTGAATGTGACAGTGATTGTTTGTCTCTATATGTCAGC
>JAQQZY010057980.1:0-10207 GCA_030068375.1 Ostorhinchus rueppellii | reverse complement strand
CACACACACACACACACACACACACACACACACACACACACACACACACACACACACACACACACACACATATAAACCCAAACTGCAACATTTCTCATTTATATAAACATTTTTATTGGATATTTGGAAATCCTGGCTCTGGATTTTCTGCCCACTTCTCCACTTCTTCAGAAGAGTCACCGATTTGGGCTTTGGTTCAATCCAGACCAGTTAAGACCAGTTGGTTCCTGGTACTGGTAGTGCTGATTCTGTTCATTTCAAAGTCTACACTTGGTCCAGTCCATCAAACCATTTTTTTTTTTTCCTACAATGACATTACAAGAATAAACAATGGGAAAGTTGTATGTGATGTACAAACTGTAAAACAATGCTATAAACACCTTATAACCTCTGATGTTGGTAAAAAAAAATAAACAAACAAAAAAGGTACCAGTGGGCTGTTTTAGAAACTGAATAACATTCAAAACTTTTAAAAACCATTGTTTACTTCTGCTTCATTTAACAATTTTCTCAATCACGCTTCAGTTTAATGTCACAAACACACCTGACCCCCAAACAGCGACAAATACATCTACTTACAATGAAGGTTCAGTTCCCTGTGCTGATCCTCCATCCAGTCATAACATGTACACTTCACTCTGCAGTACCATATGCAGTCTTCAACATGTGGCGTTATGGCCATATCCACCTGTCAAATATTCACTGAGCTGTTTGGCTCCAAGGGAATATATGGGTGGAAATAACGAGCATCGGTGTAATAGAGGTTGGTTGAAGTACATGTAGAATCGCTCAGCTAACCAAATTCCTTCTGACTTTAACACAGAGTCTTAACAAAGAAAATGGAAAAAGCCTGCACTATCCACTTTTATTAGTTTATTTGAGTGCACTGGTTGCAGCCGTCTGTGCAAAAATGACAAAATATGCAGCAACATAATTGTTATTTCAGTTTAAGTCCAGGCACAGGTGGCAGCAGTGGGCACAACGCTGCACAGCAATGGAAAAGCAAGGAAGGAATTATCTGCTGTTTTCATGGCTGCTGACAACTTCTACTTGAACCAATTTCATCTGATGGTCAAAAGATGTCAAGATTTTGTGACTTGAATTACAAAAAAATTCTATATTAATGAGGGGAATGTTTCAATGATGTGACTTAACATCCGACAGGTCCAAGTGTGTCCTTTTCTTGTTTCTTCTTCCAGTTTATCATTGTAATCTCCTACGTAAGAACCACTAATGTAAAAACTGCCACAACACTCAAACCATCCATACACTTATATGTGCTTCAGATCACCTTTTTGGCTTTCCCTCCCGTTCCTACTTCCAGTTTTACTCTTTAAGGCACTTGCTGGTGGCAGAAAGAAGGCAGAAAAAAGCTACTGTTGGAGGGAAATAAAGATATTACAAGGGATAAACTAGGTCAAATATGGACTTGTCATGACTTCAAATTAATGGGATGTCATTTATTTAATTATTAAATTGTGTCTGATGTGTGATGGGGTTGTACTTTGACGTCTGAAACATGATCAGAAAGATTTTAAGAGATTGGAAGGTTACATATGAAAAGCAGACGTTGCATTACAGACAAACACAGTACCTGTACCAACACTGACGGCCTCCAGAAACTTCCACATTTCTATAGTTATTTTGTTTATTATAAAAAGTACCACCAAATCTTTAAGTTCACGATGTTTGTTCCACTTATTTCTGACTTTGTCCAGCATACACACAACTCAAATGTGAACGGAAAATCACTCCACATCTACATCATCTACAGTTTGGCACTGAAAGTGAAAGCAGGCAATGCTTATGGGAAGTAAAAAAAAAAAACAAAAAACAAAGGGAAGGGCTCAGAAGCATTTACTTCAGCCTTTTGTTTAGGAAATCATGTGGTACCAAAATCTGGTCATCTGGAAACTTGAGGAGTACAAAGACACACAGGACTGCCCTAAGGTGGTATTGCTTCAGATGTGAATTTAAAAATGCAGTTTGTAAAATCTGAAACCTCTGACGTACCAATCTTTCAACATCACCAGTAAAAAAGACAAACTTCTGAACCAAGGATCTCATTTCAGTCATGCAACGTTACAAACTGCATATTTAATATTTGATTAACTCGACTCAAGCACTAAATAAAGAACACTGACCGGGCTTCGAAGGCAAAAAAATGTCAGATATATGATGAGTTTATGTCGAAAAGAGTATGTAGCGTAACAGAAGATAAATGAGAACACTTATACTTCAATGGTAACGGCACTTAAACCTGTCTCTCTGCTCAAGATATTCTCATCACTTGGTCCACGAATTACTCATTTGCAGAGTGGCTGATGATATAATTGATCATGTAGCTCAAGATTTAAGATGTCTCTCCAATATTAATGAACCACTGAGGTGAACATATTTTTAACAACTTTGCTTTATGGTTTTTTTTTTAAATAATTATTTGGCTCCTAACTTTTAGAGAGACCAAATTTATTGATGCAATTTAACAAAAAGGAATATTTTTTGTTGACTGGATGGTGCATTTAAAATTATGTTACATTTCCTGCAGGTTGTAATTTCAACCACTTCATGGATAAAATGAGGAATATGCCATCGCCAGGAGGCACATGCATATCCATGAAGCTGCAGGTGTTGAGTGTTAACCTACTTGCACTTATGCAGCTATGTTTTTGTATTTTTGCATGATAGCATATCCAGTTTTTGGCAGTATGAACTGAAGTATGTATCCAGGACCAACAGTACTGATACTGACTGCATGAAGTTGAACTGTGTAACAAAGAAAAAAAACGATGCATATTGATAGACCATCATAAAGGTATATGAACTTCAGCATTGCACGATAGAGGGATAAGGCCTATAACAAGCGTATTTAAGACACTTTACCACATTAATCTAGATTTAGTCTAAGCCTTTTTAAAGGAACTATGGGTACCCTGTCTTCAGAAGACAATCCATCATGTGTGCAGAGAGCAAGAGAACAAAACACTGCATTACATGATGACAATATTGCAAAAGAAGTCAAAGTTGGCAAATTCTATAAAACAAAATCACATGTAAAAATACAAATGTTTGGCTGTTCAGACCACATGATTAGGCAGTCATGATTTTTCACTTGAAGTAAAAAGAAGCTGATCTTCAGCAACAGAATAAAGTGAACTACTGGATATGACATTATGCACCTCGATTAACACTTTACAAAAGAAAAACAAAGTGGCACACAATCAGTCCATTAAAAATGTACGTTTCATGTTTGATATGTGAATGCAAAGCCACAGCATAAAGTCTGCAAAAAAAAAAAAAAAAAGGATTAACACAATGTAAGATTATTCAGCTGTGATTTGCATGAACAACACAGAGTCGTCAGCATAGAAACATACACTGCAGCTTTTATGAGAAAAACATTTGGCCAAAGTCAAGGTTGATGTTTGTTTTGTTCAGACAAATCTTGATTCATCGTACCCTGAATGTTCTCTCCTTACTTGTGCCATCAGAATCAAGGCTCCTGATTGGACAGTGGTGTGTACCGTGGTTTTCATTTGTCAATAATCTTTTTTCCACTCTCTTCAAAGGTTAAAGTTCACCCGAGTACTTCTGTGCTTTAAGTATTCACTGTTGCTGACTTCGGATCAAATTTTCTGATACAGCAATAACTGACAGCACAAAAAATCTGACCCCAGACCAGCATTTAAAGGCAAAATAGCCTCACCTCCACAGTTCAGAGCCAAAAAGAAAAAAAAAAAAAGTCACAGGGCTGCTGTATTTCCAAATGAAACATTAAAAAAGGCTGAGTGGCAAAAAGGAAGTATCCCGTCATGTCTCATTGCTTGACTTAATTTCTTCTCAATTATCCAAAAATTGTTATTCTTGGGGTGGCTCCTTCTTTTTATGTTCTTTTGTGGTTAAATTCAACTTAGAGTGATGCAGAGAAGCCAAACACAGATATACACCAGCTATGTCCAAAATACTGAATACACTGCCAAGCGACCATTAAAAAATAACCCTTTGATTTCACAAAGCTCAACTGCAGTCGTATTACAGGCGCCATTTTGCTTCCCTATTTTATATTTTTCATGGGATGCTAAGTGGAATTAGGTAATACAATGTAGTGGACATAAGCGCTTCAGTTTCCACCACTTCATTTGTCCAAAATCTTCTCTCTTTAAAGCGTACGAGATCCCATAACTCCTCCCCCTTCAGTCTTTATATGGTCAATGGCTTCCTGAGGCTTCTGTAGCCCCACCCACAGTCCTTATATGGTTATAACATTCACTAGAGTCTGCAAGCTCTTATTCCTTTGAACCTTTAAATGGAAAATGACATCTTGTGTTTAAGGAGCCATCCCGTAACCCAGTCCAGGAGGTCATAGGTCAAAGGTCAGTGACTTTATTCTCAAGAGCGGCAGCGATCTGTTGGAGCCGGAGCGTGAGCTGTTTATTCTGAGCTGCCGGGTCCTCGTCTAGTGATTGGATGATCTGATGGAGACATAAGAAACAGAAATGTACACATTTACTCATTTTAATTCAACGTGTGATTGATTTCTTTGCTGCCATCTAGTGGTCAGCAGTACAGTTATATGCAGGTGAAACAAGACAGTGACACTGAAAGTTGTCATTTTACTAATTTTACTCCTTTTTCAATAGATCTGAACTTAAATGACCTTTTAAGAGTCTTTCTAATAAGCTATGGTAAATATAATTGTTTTTATTGTCTTCTTTTCAAAGGATTTACTGTACTATGTAAAGCACTTTAAAATACTTCTGTATCAAATATGTGTTATAAGTTAAACTACAGATAGATAGATAGATAGATAGATAGATAGATAGATAGATAGATAGATACATACTTTATCTATCTATAAATATGTTACATTTGTAGACGTTAATGAGATTAATGAGCACCACTTTATATTAAGGCACACATATTCCTAATTAATTAGTTGCCTATTAGCATACTATAAGTGAATCATTTAATACAACCACGTTACAGAACTATTAACCAGGAGTTTTACTTCAATAACCTCATAATTACTGATTATTGACTATATTAAACATGTTTTGTATCATGGTCTTCTGTTATTACCATCTTATACGACCCATACTGAGTAAAGTACATGCAGAATATGATAATGCAAAACAAGGCATTAATAAATACTTTATAATGAGAAATAACTGATATCTATTCACAAGTAAGCTAATAACAAACTAGCAAAAAATTATGACTATATGGCCCATCATTGTAAATGCTGTAGATGTAGTTATTATTTATGTTGACCTAAAACCACCCAAAAAAGATATCTGTTCAGCTGTTTTTTTGTTGCGTCTGTAGGGATTGTATCAACATCAAGAAGCAGAACTTTGTCTTCTTGTTGCATAGATGTAAGCGTTACTTCTGTGCTGTAAATGAATGAATGAAACAGTTTCTCACCACATCGTAGTACTTGCTGGCATACTGGTAGAGCTGATGTAAGGCCACCTGGGTATTCAGCTTGTCTGTGTGTTGCTGCAAGGAAGAAGTAGTTTATGTGCAAACTCAGTTCACCTGTACATTATTTCATCATTAGCCACACTCTCATGTCACTAACAATATACTTGAAAACAAATGTACATATACTGTATCTGCACGTTATTATTAAAGTTTCAGTATTCCCATCAGAAAATAAAATTGTTCTGAAAATCAATTATCATCATTTCAAGCAAGAGGAACAGAAATATAGAAAAATGTACATTTTAAGCTGGAAAATTGTGGTAATTCTTGCACATTCAGAAGTAGTGGGTGGAAATTAAAACAGGCATTTTTTCCTATTTTCTGACATTTAACAGTGTGATCTTCAATAGATGCTCAAAGCACCATTGGTCAAGATTAAAGGTATGTGACATGAGACTTGGTTCATACCCTGGACACTTCAGCGAGGTGTGTATTCATGTCCTGGTCACTGACTGGAACCATCTGTCGGATGCCTTTGTAATAACTATGGAAACACACACATATAATATAACAACAACAACAACAACAACAAAAACAACAATAATAGTAATAACAACAACAACAACAACAACAATAATAATAATAATAATAATAATAAACATATGAGTTTCATCATGTTAAGAGTTTCATATATGCTGCACATTACTCACATAATTAACCTTTAGAAAACAATTTTAACTCATGTTCTGCTTTACTTAATTTACTTTGTATTATTTATGTAAATGAAAGCCTGACTGATGAATCTGTATGTACTGCTACTCTATATTTATTGTCACAAACTCACTCGTCCACCATCTTCTTGTATGTAGAAATCTCTTTTGCATAGAGCAGCTTGTTGCTTGGAGACTCCTGCAGTCCAGAAAAAGAAACAGAATAAAGGTCTTTGAACTTAAAAAAAAAACAAAAAACTGTCTATTACTAAAAAGCATAACTTTGCTTTATGTGGATAGAAGATGTTTTACAGAGACAATCTTCTCTCTGCTCCTCTGCAGTTAATTATCACAAGTCTGTGATGTTTAAACAGTCCAGCTTTATTCTGTGATTAAGTGTTGTAATTAACTTCTGCTGCAGCCAGTTTCCATCAGCCTGCCTCTTCATCTGCTATTGTGACTTTTGTGTGTCCTAGAAACACACAGGTAGGGCTTCATTCAAACATGTTGTACTCCCATTGTGTGTCACTAAAAAGGCTCCCAAACCAACAAATTATAGTAGCAGTTGTCAATGTTGATGTTTTTGGCAACCGTGAAACAGAAATGAGTGATTTTTGAGGACAGGAGGGAGCACAGAGATGTTTAATTTGCACACACTCTGTTGAATAAACAGACTGTCAGGCACATATTCTGCTGTTGGTGTACAAATTTAAAATTTTCTGTCCAAGAGGAGAAAAGAGATTTTTTTTTGCATTTCCTTGTGGCTTAAGAATGGTTTCATAGATTTGCTTGTGGAAAGGTAAACTAGTTTGCTTTAGTTTGGTGACGGTTCAGTCAAACATCTGCAGTTTGATACAAACTATCAGTCCAATAATCACCACAGCCCCGATTAATCAAGTACACAACAATAATTCCACTGACAAAAGCTACGCAAGATAACAGCACAAGACCATTCAGTACATATGGTTTCTATTGGCAATGTTGAGTAACTTTCACTGTGGTAGACCTCAGGCTAAATACACTTTCAGGTTTAGCCATTTCCAATTCATTGAAATGTTAATGTGGGGCCAGTGCTAACCTTGGAACCAGATGCATCTGCCTGAGAGCAAATGTTCATTTGTCTGGCAGACCAGTCTGGCCCTGGTCCCATTCAGAGTGATTTCCACTCAAAAGGTCAGGTAGAAGCACTCTGCATCACTGTATCATCTGACCTGCCTCATTTGATACAGGTCTGGGCAGATATGGTTTGATTCAACGACAGGGTGCCTCCATTGACTGCTATCTGTCCACCACTGGCTCATGTGTGCCCGTTACTGTTGTTCCATTTGGCTGCAGGTTTACAAACCACTTGGAAATTAAAAATGAACTGATAAGACTGAGCTTGATTCTCCTTTATGTATTCATATAGAAAAAATGATCCACTCCACACCCCCTACTTCTTATATGACTTCTAAATGTTATTTGATGCCCTGTGACAGAACTTAAGTTAAATGTTTAGAAAAAGTTTTGTTTGATCAGTGTAATGTCAATCTATTTCATAATACTGGAAGGTCTCAGAGTGTCTGTGTGTGCGTGTGTGTGTATCTGCACAGAAATTTCAGTGTTTTTAACTGGCCAATTTGGTCCTACAGTTGAGAAATAGGCCCATCTCCATATTAAATATCTCAGTCAGTTGATAAGACCAATATTTCGGGGGATATTAGTCATTTTGGAATACGATAGTCTTATCGTCAGGTTGCTTGGTTATTAGGAAATGCAGAACCATGTTGCATGATGGGAAATTAAGTTAAAAACAGGGACAATGCATTTACTAAATTTAGTCCGTAGATATTGGTGTTAATGTGACCCATGGTTGCCCACAGGTCAACGCACTAGTATCATAATCATATGAACACTACAAAAGGTAACTCTACACATGAGAAGTTATTGAGTCATGAAACTAACTTTACAGACCAATTAATGTTGCTATTGTTATTAACTGTCCATGTAACTCCTCATACTTCATTTACTGTTTATTCTGGAACTGAAAGTCCCACCTGTCAGTTACTGTAGATGTAAAAACCCTCCATTAGCTTGAAGATCTACGTAAAAGAGCAATACTGTATTTTGCTAAATGACCAAAATAAACCCTTGAAAATCATGACTGTCTATATGTTTTTAACAGAAATCAACTGGAGCATCATCTAGTGACCACCAGGGGCACTTCAAGACATTTTCACACCAATTTAATTAAAGGAATTATTAGTCACTCTCCTAATCACCAAGAAGAAACTTTTTTCTGAGGAGCTGAGTAGTTTGGAAGATCCCTATTACATAATTATCTTACTCTGCTGAGTTTGTGCTCCGTCTTGGTGCAGGCATCCATAAAAGTCTGAGCGATGACGTGCAGTGAGGCGTCCACCACCTCTGTAACATGGACGTCAAAGATGAAGTGTGGATTCCTCAGGATGTTCACCCAAAACCTCAGTGGTAAGCTGAGGACACAGAGACAAACCCCAATGATTTGAGTTACTTTCCAATTCAGAAAGTTTAGGTCAAAGTTAGTAGAAGTGTGGCTTTCTTCCTTTTCTGCACATGACATTTTAGTCAGGACTCACTTGATGGAGAAGAAACTTTAAATAAAACTAATAAAAAATATGTCCTTGGGGCTTTGAATTTTCTTAATTCCAGACCTTTTCAGACTTTTTAAGGACTTGCTGACACACCGTTTCCCTTCCCTTCGCTCTTGCCTGCATCCTTTCATCTCCTCACGCTGTCTCTTCCTCCCTGCTGCCTCCACAGACCATAACCCTCGTCAATAATTCACCACAGCTGATGAATATTTCATTGTCCGGCTTGTTTGTGTGTGTATGTGTGTGCATGTGATTGACAGGCTGAGCTCAAGGCCAGTTTGAAAGCAGAGAAGTTTGGGGAGAAAAAAAAAAAAAAAGGAGAAAAAAATAACAATGCAAGCGATCCCTTTCCGTCTCCATTTCCTCTCCTTCTTCTTCTGTGTCATCATTTATCCATCCTGATAACAGCCTGTCAATTAAATCAGCCTTTCAACGTGCTCGACCGCATGGTTTAGCAGCAAGGAGAACGAAATTACACCCTAGTTTAGCTGATGAGGTAGAACACACACACACACAGCTTGAGAAGCAGCTTAATTATTTCTCTTAGCAGGTTTTCTTTGCAGGTCGTATCTCTAGCTGAGATTCAGAGAAGCTTTGAAGAAAAGCTGGCAGACACTGAATCAGTTAAGAGTCACATATCGAGTCTGAGTCGTTTACTGACAGTATGATCTATGCAATGCTCTAAGGAGGATGCTTTACACTTAGACACTGTAATTTCAACTTCAGTGTTTTAGCCAAAGCATGTTTTAACCATTTAGAGATGCTTTCTTGCTTGTAAATCAATTACACAAAACACATGACAACATTTTAAACCTTATATAGTCATTTGTGCCAAAACATGTGATCAGTCATACTGTCCTTCTGCATCATCAGTGTGGGTTTTGTGAGCATTTTATGTTTCACATGTTTGTAAAATAAACAAACAGAAGGTGATTCAAAGACACCTCCTCGATCTGAGTCTTTGATAGATGTTTTTTTTTTAATTCAAGTTGAAGTCGAGCTGACATTCATTGCCATTCAAAGCCATAACATGAGGAGTCCATTGCAGGATGTATGAATGAACATCTCTAAGCTCAGTGCGTGAAATGTGACAGAAATATAATTTTACAAACAACAAAACTACAAAAACTTGAAGAGGGATACCACAAATATGCCGTTTGTGCATTTTATGTTGAAATGAGTCGGTAAACGTATCCTGGATTTGAATCATTATTTCCTTAAGAAGTGTCATTGTTGTGTGTGACTTTATTTTTATACTTTGATAGTCCAACAGTAAAACAGCCTGAGATATGGAGCCTACAGTTCTAATAGTCTGATAAAATAGGCAATGTTTACATCAGATATTTAACTCATTCACTGCCATTAATGTGGGGGGGGGGGTTGCTAGGAAACGACCTGGCACAACTTTGAGGAAGTATTTAGCGTTCAGGCATTTTGGGCGCAACCACCCTGTGTTCTAAA
>JAQQZY010057946.1:0-10207 GCA_030068375.1 Ostorhinchus rueppellii | reverse complement strand
TCAGGTGTGTTGGAAGAGGGATACATCTAAAACATGCAGGATAGTGGCTCTCGAGGACCAGGGTTGGCCACCCCTGACCTAGATGATCCTAACCATTTTTTTCTGTTATCATATCGTCCTCCTTGAGAGTGACGCATTTGCTGCCTCTGAATAACACCACTCCATTATCGCAGAATGCATTAGGCAGAACACTAGCAAACCCACAATTGTCCAGCTCAACACAAGAAGAAGTCAGTAACTTCTGGGTGAGACCAAACGGTTCATCAAAAATGTCAACATGAAACCCCACATTTGGTCCGTTGGATTATTTCCAAGTTTTAGTTTGTGCACACAATTGAAAGAATGAAAAACAACTAATTTTTGTTTTTATAATTTTTTTCATTTTCCGATTATGGATTCTCAATCAAATATGAAAAGAACAAATGATACACGAATTATTATGTTCAAACTACTCTACTTTGGGAGACAAGATTTCATGGCGGTGTTATTGGGTGAGTATCTAGGTAGCATGCAACTTATGCTCTTAAAAGTAAGCTGGGTTTGCCTTTTTTTAATTTAATTACAGAGGTTAAATGAAATGTACAGGATGTGGGCAGGAGAAACATTTCTGAGTAAAACAGATGAGACGATGGGAAAGCAAATAGAAAGACTGACTTCATGTAAAAAAATAAATAAAATAACAGAGTACAAATTTACATATCAAAAAAACAACGTGGGCTGCAAGTCCTTAAGAAGTCATTTGTTGGCACAGAAGGACAAAGACACTTCCAGTTTGACTAATGGTATAATTGATGGCTATTGACCTTCAAATATCTGTGTAGCAGTCATCGCTGGAGAAAACTAAATATATACAATATAACACAAGAACTACTAACTGCCATTCTATGATATGCTACACCTAAAAAGACACAGGGAACTTAAAAGTGCTGAGATGTCTGTTATACTTTTCCACAGGCTTAGCTGTAACTGGATCATACCGGCTGTAAAACTCACAAACAAAAGCCCTTTGTAGGTAATAAACTGTCAGGCAGAGACAGATACAAACAACATCAACTATTAACTGTGTCCCTGCACTGCACATACTGACATCATGACTGTGGCAGATACTTAGATGCACGGAGACAGCACTCCCCAGAGCGCTACTACAAGGAAAACAAAGACAGATCTAAATAATAATGTCATATACTAAATTATCTTTCCATTAAAAAAATGAAAACAAGATACATCAACCTGTGAAGACCTTCATGTTTCGGGTGCATGCGTAGACATCACCGAAAACTTGCATCATTTACCGACACCTGAAATTTGATATTTTTTAAAATGTTTTTTCTCTCTTTTTTATATTAATACATCATGACAGCATCTGAAGGAGCTGTAATGACCTTGTAAATCCTTCGAGTATTTATTTGTGATTTCTCTTTTAAGTAAATCACTGTTTTTTTGTTTGTTTGTTTTTTAAATTATAGATTAAAAGGCATTGATTTTCGTTAATAAGCATCAGTGGGTTTGTTTTTCATCTTTTGCTCCTGTTGGAAACCTTTTTATTGGAGCAGTGCTGCATGTGTGTTTTTACCTACATGTAATCGATCGGTCATAGGTCTATACATAGACAAAAGGAGGCTGATTATGTATAATGATAGCCTCAGCAAATGAGCTTTTCTCATGATGTTTATCATTGCTGAACAAATACAAAGAAAATGTTCTGAGTTTCCCTACCTTTTCCTTGGAGAACCTATTTCAGCCTTGCTGTGCAGGGTACTAATGCCTTTATTCCTTTTAACAATTACATTACCGGTCACACAAAGTCCATTAAGGGCAGTAAGCCTTCCTGTGGTATCCCATCATTGCACTATGCTGCTCTATTACTCCCTGGTGCTGATCATTCTCCAAACATTTTCTAACTCGAACTGCTTATGAGAGTCCAAATGATACACAATCTCTGACAAAAATGTCTCAAACTGCCTGGAAAGTGACAAGACCATTGGACAATCACTATAACACTGATTTGAGGAAAACTGCTTTTGTATCACTGAAGTTGTAACAAGTACAAACTTTTCAAAATGAGTCTACAAAAGGTCAGCAGAAGTAAAACACACGTGGGAACATCTATAAACCATTATGTTCATCTGACAGGATCAGAGACTTTCGAGGAAGTTTGTAGTGAAACACATCCCATTTTGTTGCATACACTGCACATAATCCAACTAAATAAGTCAATGAAGAATGCATAAAGCGGTCACCTGAAAGTAAACCGAGTAATACATATATTTTTTAGAGCTTTGGGGTTTTGTCGAGTTCTGTGCCCCAGAGATGCACTCGGGAACTTTAAAACTGCTTTTAGGCAGTTTTAAATGGTCTTAGTCAACAAAACAGTAGCATCTGCATTGCAAGCATGGGCTGGGACTTCATACAAAAGTTACTTTGCAGGGGTGGTGCAGTGGATAGCACTGTCACCTCAGCAAGAAGGTCCTGCGTTCAGCACAAATACCTTTCTGTGTGGAGTTTGCATGTTCTCCATGTGTTTTTGTGGGTTCTCTCTGGTTACTGCGGCTTCCTTCCACCTCTCAAAGACACGCACTGATAGCAGAGCTGGGCATTAAAACAATAATGATATATGTAACTTTTCCTCAATAGAAATATGAGACATTCTCGATACAATTTTGAATTTTTTTCATGTTTTTACCGACATAAGAACAGCCACTCATAATTAAGCAGCATCACACTGAACCAATCACATTGGAGTCATGTCACGTTAGGTTGACGCCCATAGCAGAGGTGTAAGAGCGGCTGCAGCTCACACACTAATGTTTGAGCTGCAGCAGGAGGTAATGAGTGTTCCCTCAGGAGAAAATGTGACGAAGAACTTGGGTGACTGGGTTACTTAAAAGCTAGGGTGCAGCACAGAAGCTGGGAGTCGGATGTTCAAAGCATGTTAAGTTTTATTTTCGATTTATGCAAGTTGTGGCAGTTACAGAAGGCACCCTCACATATATACCCCCAGCATTGATAGGTGAAGATGGTCTGTTTTGTTTGTTTCTCTTTTAAAACTTGAAAGCTTTTGTGTGCTGGTCAGACTTTTAGTTTAGTTTGAAATATAAGGGCCTGTTTTAATGACGTGAAACAGTTGTATAATGTTCTTCAGCATGTCTGTCACGTTCAACCTCTGACAGAAAATAAATCCCATTTAAATCAAAAATAACCTTCTGATGTCTTGTGAAGAACAGAAAATGTGTGCTCGACAAAAATAGTGATTTGATTTATATCCTGATACATATATATATTGTCTGATATGAAAAAAAGGATCGTGATGTGATTTTTTTTCCCCCATATTGCCCAGCCCTAACTAATAGGTTAATTAGCTTAAAAATTACCCCCCCAAAAATTGCCCATAGGTGTGAATGTGAGGGGGATTGGTTGTTGTATACATCAGCCTTGCGATGAACTGTCACATGTCCAGGGTGTGCCCCGCCTTCACCCATAGGTAGCTGGGATAGGCTCCAGCACCCCTGTGACCCTCTGGAAGATAAAGCCATTCAGAAGATAACTACAAAATAAAATACATAGAACATATAGAAACAGGAAATGAGAGAGGATAGTCATAAGGAAAATGTCTTGAACATTCAGAACATGCAGACTCCACACAGAAGGGTTCTGCCGGCCAACACCGGGATGGAACCCAGGAGCTTCTTGCTGGGAGTCGACACACAACATGCAAATTAAAGAAGGGAATCATTTAAAGCAGGGGGTTTAAAATACTGTTCTTCTTCTAAAATACATAAACATATAACCACAAGTGAGCCCAAGAGTGAGTGAATTTCCATTATTTTCCTAAAGTTTGACATATCTTTCTCTAAATCCCCAATTAAGCTACACAAGGACTGTAACATTAAAGCGTATTCACCCACAAAATGTCAAGAAAACAATAACAGTCCCAGTTTACAATTTTACATATCAAATTTTCCCTCAGATGCACCAATTATAAAAGGCACTGCATCCAGACAGCTCCACCAGCTCCAAAGCACAACATCAAAGTATGTGAAATGACAGGTCCTACTTATCTCTTTTTTAATCCGTCGTCATAACGTTCAAATCTAATCGCTCCCCACTTTTCCCATCATCCCCAGCTTCTTTTTCCAACATCATCCTCTGCATACATTTGGGTTATTCCACACAGTATGTACACAACACACAACCTCCAAGTCTGTTCTTAAACACTGGAGTATATTCATCATAAAGTGGATGTGTGTCACAGACTATTTACAATGAGCAAACATAAAAAATATTCTATTATATAAGGGCAGCAAATTACTGTGCACAAGCCACAAACCTACAGAGGAAGAAAAGTTGAATAAGAGTATTTCTGTCAGTAATAAACTATGACCATGCAACAGCCACATGAAACAAAACAAATAATACAAAAACACACAGGGGATTTTTACTGTCTGAAAATGTATTATCAGGTCTGGGACATCTTGCTTCGTCTTTCACATCATTTTTGTTTATATATTTTCCAAAACAATAGCTATAATTATGAAAATAAAAGCAAATATCATACTAATGTTGTATATTTTATTATACCAGTTCGTGATCTGACTCATTTTGGGTTCCAACAGCAATTTTGGGAAAGGCAGAGCTAAATCCAATCATCTTTATAAAGGATAAAATGAAAAATATGATTTTGCAAATTTTTCTTTCCGAGGTTTTATAACTGTCTTTTGCTCATACAGACTTTTATGTTCTGGGACTGTCTTAAATTGTTCACTGACACAGTTTATGATCTAATCTGAACATATATATGATTCATGCCTGAGGTCCATATTAAATTAAAACAGTAAGCTGTTTTGGAATCAGTGTTAAACGGCCAATGGTAACTCACGATGACACACGATGCTGACGTTCATCTAGAGAAACACACTTCTCAATATTCAAAGTATCTTTTTACTATGAATACTATACATTACAAAAGAAAACTATAAAGAATGAGTCTTTTCAGTTCTTGTGACAGCAGACACACAGTCCAACTATGTAGCTGCTGTATTTGATGGTGTTGCCATTTTTCATAACCAGTCAATCACAAAGCTAATGCTGCCACCCCACCAGTGCTTCAGTGGCTGTTACAGCTGGCTCATTCAGCTGAATGTGGTTTGCTGATGATGTGTGTTTACAATAAACTGAGAAACCAACAGCATCAGCAGCAGGGGGACACAAACAAACAGAGACGCCAGAGTGGGATACTGCCACAGGTCTATATTATTACCAGTTTCTTGGGAGAAAATTACAACTATTACAGTTGGCTGATTTGAGAATTCAATTGTAGAAATTGCTCACATTTACACTGAAAATAACAACATTTTCTGTGTTTCACAAATGGAAATAAATTAGATTGGATTATATTAGTAAGAAGCTAGTCTCATTAATATGGCTGTGGTTTTGTTGTCTTTTGTGTGGCTGTTGCCATAAAGTTTACTGTGAAAAGCTAAAAATCTAAACATCTAACAGGTAAAAAAAAGAAAAACATGTGGGCTTTCTTGCAATTTATTACTGAGCCCAGTATGTGTGTACCTCTGTACTTAGAACTCACATTCATTTATCATAATTCCAGGAGAATTCTACTAAATGAGCAACCTTTATCTGCCCGTAACAGTTTATTTCCAGTAAAGTACCGACCGGACAATGCTGATGAAAGGGCACAGGCTATTATATTTACATTACTCACTCTTGTTAATCTGTGACTTACTAAATGACATGACTCAGACATCCAGGGTCGGCCTGACTAAAAGTAGTTTTATGAATGATAAGGAAGAGAATAAGAAACTGCTGAGCCACGCATATTAACCAGTGCGGCACAAGGAGAGACATTCAATTGATTTCCTGTTGGAACAGTGAGAGACTAGTGGAATACTAAAGGACGTCTGGTCTAATAATGCAAAACTATAGGCAAGACTGCGAAAAAAAGGAACAAAACAGAAGAAAAGGGTCTCAGGATGTAGACTGAAAGTGAAGAACAACACTGGGTTATGGTTATCTTACTAAAAACATCCAAAAAGGATTTATAAAAACACCTAGAAAAACATTGTAGACAATATTTATGCTAGAATGAAGGTGATTTAGAGGTAATCAGTGACGACTGTGTTAAAGAATTTGAGGCATAAAACAATAAAACTTGGACTCTGTTTCAGGGAACATGAGAATGTATTAAAATATTGCAATATTCTGATACAGAGATGTACAGTGGATGTACAATAGTTCGTCCAAAGAGGTCTGGTTGGTTGGCTCATCTCCAGCCTTATATACTTGTACAAAGAGGTAACCGAATATTCTGGTCAGTTTACAAGAATAGCTCCCCTGGGGTGCTTCTGCTGACTTTTCTAACTTAGCATAACCAGATATGGATAAAGTAGGGAACAAGACTGGAGTAAACATCATCTTGAATGACAGGTCCAGGTTTATGAAAGGCAAAAATGTACAAACAAGAGACAGTCAGTCTGCATGGGGCCTCAGTCCTACAAAAAATAACTGAGTGACCCAAGTAAAGCATCTTTGGGTGTAACAGAGGCAGAAGTAATAAGAAGAAAATGACAATTATCCGGATTTTCCTTTACAACTGTTACACGTTTTTCCTTAATGGTTGTGTTTTTAATGTAGACAAAGGTTGTGCAGGGACATTTCAACATTAATGCTATTTGGATAGTAGCATGCCAGATTTGATCAGATCAGGATTTCACTTCCAAGCAAAAGCATCAATTCCTATTTAATCAGGAATCATGGAGCTGCCTCTACTGCATCAGTATGATATCACGCCAAAAGAGAAAATGAGTCATGAGCTGGAT
Organism: Ostorhinchus rueppellii; assembly: GCA_030068375.1. Lineage (NCBI taxonomy): Eukaryota > Metazoa > Chordata > Actinopteri > Kurtiformes > Apogonidae > Ostorhinchus > Ostorhinchus rueppellii. Next base: position 3,377 of record JAQQZY010057946.1, on the reverse strand, counting down.
TTGAGTGAAGAGGTTCACAGCATCTCATTCCTGTCAGCCAACGTTTCCTGACAGTCGGTGGTTTTCTTTGGCACCAGCCGGAGCTTTTATCGTCTGGTAATTAAATTTCCTCCACACTGGAGCCTATCAACACCGTGTGATATGCCCCACTGTGGCCTTGATTTTGTACAGTACGTGTGTGTGAACGCTGGTGTGAGTTTTATGAAAGTGAGAGTATAAAATCATTTCACAAAATTTCAGACCGTTCATGTGAGTATGTCAGGATCGGAGTTGTTTTCATGCTTGTCTGCAGGAACACATAGGAAACAAAACTGGTCTTTTATACATACAAAGTAGTGCATCACAGTGGAAACATGTTCTTCAGAGATTGAAACTTGTCTATTTTGTTGTTGGAACAGAACTATTCAATAAACCAGAGACAAACACCCTTCAGCAGCATTAAGATATTGTTAAATGCGATTTTGTGGATGCTTAAACTCTAATTACACACTACAGGGCACCACGAGTGTATTCTCAGTTTAAAGTATGCGCGACCTGAGGGGGCCGTTTCCTAAAACACAATTTAACAAAGCTGATTTACTATCACCGCCATTTCACGCTGATCCAAAAACTGTCAACAGACCTTCACAGTGTAATTTGGTTTGAAAGTTATTGAGAGGTAATGAGTTTGGATTCATCCTCCCAGCGATGTCACTGGAGGAATAGCCGTGTTAATTAAAACTCAATCAAATCCTGATGAAAAGCCTGGAGCGCTGGCTGTGTGACAGTCATAGATAATGTATGGGACTGAAAATCGGCAGTATTTCTCAAATGTGTGTGTTTTTCCTCAGGGTTAGCAGAGTGACCACTTAATTCTCAGACATTAAGAAAACACATTTTCTTTATTTCTGTTGCAGTCTGCAACAGCAAATCAGCCTCATTCACTGTTATGAGGTGTGCAAAAACAGGAATAAGGAATGAAATGGTCCCTTTGCGAACTGAAAATTCTGTGACGTGTTTTAAAAATTAGAAAAAACAGCCAAAGCTTGACCAAAACATGTGATGCAGGTGTATTTTTGGCACAAAGCAAAGACAAACAGTTCATATCCTACCCCTGTCTGTCTCCGTCCACAAGGATTCGGACCAGGATGCCGGTAACAGCAACAAGGATCGGGTAGTGGTCAACACTTTCCAGACCTGCAGCCAAACACAATCACATACACACACAGTCAAAACTACACTGTCAGTAATTCAGAGTCAAGCTATTTTAACCTAGATAGAGTATTTAAAGCTCTACAGAGAGTAAACCAGCTCCAACTGTAGAGTTAAAAGTCAGTGTAAAATTCTGCACAGATGCAGTGTCAAATTCAACTCTACACAGTGATGATTAGTGCCAGTCTGCTGCAGTGCATTATGGGTACTGGCCATTTTATTCATTGTGTTCTATTTTATGTGCACAGGTTCAAGTGAGGTTTGTGTTAATGTGTATTTAGGTTAGTTTGTCTGTTTTATAATGTACAATCCATTCATATTATAAGTGTAATAATCATACACTTAATCTGTAATTACAAATTAAAGAGCAACTTCCACAAATTTCTGAAAATCATCTCACGACCCACACCTTGGGAGCCCCTTCGATTCTACACTTCTTTAATATTAACACATTACAGAGTCATTTTTAAACTGAATTTAGAGTCAAAATAATTCTATAAAGTGTAATCACATTCATCTAACATTGTGAAAACACCAGTGTTAAATATTTTTACACATTTCTTTGGTAATTTTGACACTGAATTGAGTAGAATTAACTCTGAAAATCTGACACTGGCCATAGAGTAAATTTAACTCTAATTCTGAGTGGGACCGAATGTTATCTGAAACAGAGTCAGAGTCAAGTCTCAAAGAGTGAAATTTACACTGCTTTTTACTGTGCAGGCAGGTAATTAATATTTAGACACAAATGCATACAGGAATCTGAATTGTAGACTTGTATAAATGACAGAGTATTTAACTGAAAAAAAAAAAAAAAAAAAAAAGGCATGAGAATTTTTTTTTTTTTTAATTTGGGGAAAATCTGTTTTATTTCCAGAGATTCCCCAAAAAAACAGAGTGTGACTATTTCCAATAATAACCAGAGGCAGTAGTGATGACTCTAAATATGGAGCCTCGCTGATCGATCAAACGGAGAATAATTACCCTTCTCAGCAAGTAACGTGAACAATCAGTTGGTCCTGCCCATTGAGATGATCTGCATGTTTATTCAATTGTGCACAACACCTTGCTGTGTGCATGTCTATTGACTGATCTCTGCAGGCATTTTTGAGTTTCTGCATAACAGCTTTTACTGAGAAAAAGCCGACATTGTCATAAAAATAAAACTTCAAAAGCGTGTATGGATGCTAATTTGTGTGCTTTGTGGAATTGTGTATGAGTACCTGGCAGTCGCAAGTTGACAACACGATCAAACAGGTTCTTCTCTGCTGTCACTCTGTTTAACACCTGGTTTAGCAGCTGCCAACAAGAACAGAAAGAGTGAAAAAACTCAGAATTCCATTTATTACTCAACAACAATTTTCAGATAATATGAATATACATAAGCTTCAAGATGCTCAGCAAAGAGGAGATGAAACTGGGTGTGAAACTTCCCCGATAAACAAAGTTAAACTGTTTGGCTGACCTAAGTGAGAAGCAGAGATATACTGCATTCACAGAAGAGCTGAGTCAGCAACTCAAAATGCCAGAAATTCAGGCCCAGAAAGTTCAAGAGTAATGCCAAACTTTAGATCAGTTGAAAAGACCTTTAAGCCATAAAAAGCCAGACTGTATCTCAGATATAAAGCAAAAGAATGTCTGAAATATCAAGGTTTATCAACTAAGTTCAGGATATATGCCAAAGCAACAGAACATTGAGACTTCCACAACACGTCCCTGTGTTGTTCTGTCACAACTGATATGAAATGAGAAACCACTGGAAACAGCAGGTGTTTAATTTGCTACATATAACAAATTCTGTTTTACAGGAATACTACACGGAGTTTCAGATATTCACGTAAGTAAAACACATACCGGGTTTTCTAAGGTCTGATTTGTCTGTAGGGCTGGGTAATAAACTGACAACAATGTACAGTTTATACCAAATGTATTCTTCCAGCTCCAGTCTAAGGTGTCCCACTGCTGCCATAACTGAACAGTTTCTGTTTACCTAAATCTCTTTTTCTGTTTCTATAATGGTTCATCCACCAGTATATGACAGACCTGTGGATCCAAACCAGATCTGTAATGATCTAATACAACTATTGTTACTATCCATACATTTGACACTTGAATGTTTTCCAAAAATGCAAAGGGAAATGCAGCAGCAAATGACTATTTTGGATGAAGTTGTACAATTCCAGTTA
>JAQQZY010057873.1:0-10209 GCA_030068375.1 Ostorhinchus rueppellii | reverse complement strand
AGAAAGAAAGAAAGAAAGAAAGAAAGAAAGAAAGAAAGAAAGAAAGAAAGAAAGAAAGAAAGAAAGAAAGAAAAATTATTTTCTTTTTTTTTTTTTAGAAAGAAAGAAACTTTTAATTAATTGTTATGTTATCTTCAACATTTTGCTTTTTATTCAGGGAATATCTCGTATTTTTCTATATTTCATTCACTGATCAGATATAGATGTTCATAAAAGCTCAGTAAATTCAGGTTACTAGATTAAAACAGAGGAAAAGTGACTTTTTCAACATAATTTGACTATAACTGAACATAAAACAAGTGTGTCCATCCACTGTCATTGATCCAACTCCATAGGTTTTACTTTTTTTAATTGATGAAATATATACACAAGTATATAAATATTTCAGGATGGAATGCCGTTATAACATATCTCCATTAACTGGTGAATCAATGTTGTAGAAGATGATGGTGTTTTCATATTCACGACACAGCCTCTGAACATCCAAATGGGTCATATCTGATGGCCATGAAAAGATGATAAACTGTATTTTACACCAGTTTTTTTATACATGTGTTGATAGAATTAGTGGATGGACAGCTATTAAACAGTTTAGATCAGTAGATGCTTTGGGTCTGTGGTGGATGTTTGGGTCTTTATGGGTTAAAGCAGAGGAAGGAAGTGTATAATGTGAGCTTTAAATCACAGAGTATTGGAGGCCTGGTCTGTGACACACCGGTCAACACGCCCTCTAGTGTTCATTAAACGCCAAACACACAAACTGGGAGAAGAAAGGGCTGATCTCCAGCTGTCTGCCCTGTAGATTTGTATGAAAAGGAGTTGAAAAGGCATGTAAAATAAACCTGCACATATGTGATACTAATATATATTACTGGGCTTTAGAGAATAAAACAATAATTATCACTCTTTACATTGTAATAATTGTACTTATTGTGATATACATGTTTATTATGTCTTTAGTGTCCATTCTTCACTTGTAAAATGTTTTCATTTTGTTGAATAAGAACTGTAAGCTGTCATAATATTTATTTTTGACTTAATGTTGTGAAAGTGTAGGTAATATTCAATGAAAATAAGTCAGAAAGGTGCAATTCTGACGTTTCACCCAAATAATCCTGTAACACATTTTTCATCTTGTGTTATCTTTTACAGATGATTTAAAACCACAAATTAAGCAGCTTTAATGAACCTTCAAACTGGACAGGAATAATGATTTGACTTTTATTGTGGTAATTATTAACTTATGTGAAAAAATGTTTATCACAACTGCCTTTTTCCAGCTGTAGAATCAGACACTTCGACACTTTTGCACATTTCCTTCATTCCTCCTGCATGAATTTTCATCCAGATTTTGCTTCAGAATTAAGGATTTTCTGAACTGGTTGACATTTTAGCAGTTAGTCTGTAAGCTGTATTTATGAAATTACATAATTCAGTTGTGTTCCAAACCTTCCAGTTATTCACTTAGCAGTATTCTGAGGATATTTACAGAGGGATTTCTTAATCAATCATTCCTAACCTGATTTATGTGACATTTTTGTCAAAAAAATATGGCAAAATTTTTTTTTAAGGCTATGAACAGTATGTTTTAACTTCTATATAATGAAAACAGATGTCCTGAAATCCCTGTGTTATTACTTTTAATTTTGTGTGTAAACAAAGTAAAAAATAGAATTTTGCACATGCTGTATCATACGTTCACTTCTATCAACTGAAAATATATGCAAACTCACACATAATTTGCATAATTAAACATATGAATTTCAAAAACTTTTTGCACCAGAATTCTGTATTTTCTGAGTTGGTTGATGTTGTAAAAGTCCATTAACGAGTTGTGTTTATGAAATGACAAAATTCAGGCATTGGGCGCCATTTCAACATATAATAGAATATATGCAGCCAGGCTTTAGGAAAGGAACTGTGGTATTGTTTTAAAACATTCTAGTGTTGCTTTTTTTTTTTTTTTTTTTTCTTTAAAAATAAAAGTATATAAATTGCACAAATATTTTAAATCCAAATGTTTAAAACAACACCAGCAGCTCATTCAGGGCATGGATCCATTTCCTGCTGAATTCTCAGTAGTTTTTTAGATTGTGATTATCTGCTGTAATTATGTAATTCAAATTAATAACACTTTATTTATCCATTAGGATCTTCATTTGCAGGTGGAGCATCAAAGCAAACATGATAGAAAAGAAAAAAAACACCTAACATAGAACCTGTCCATTCGCACATGACAGTTAGTACTGTTTATATCACAGTAAATATGGAAATATATCAAATTAACAAGGACATCAATTGTTACAAAGAAAATAAAGACCTTCCATGGAAAATCATATCATTAGCCTTATCACATAATGTGTATATATAAAGTCATACGCTATGTGGACAAAAGTATTGGGACGTGTTGAATTCAGGTGTTTCTTTTCTAACAGGGATCTGGGATACAAAACAATTATGACTAATGTTGTAAATAATATAGTTTAGTTGCCTTAAATGGTTTTGTGTAAATTATTATCTTTGCTTCCAAAATGCCTCAGAGACAGTTTTTACTTCATTTCTCTCAACACTAATTTATTTATGTATTTTTTAGATCCATAACTGATTTGAAATGTTCTACCTCTAAATTTCTATTTCTGTAAATAATAATTTTGCACAGCTAACCGTCTACTTCCTTCACATCTCTCTGAGGGCGAGAAATCTCACATTAAACTTTGAGGAAACATTGATGTTTTTAAACTGTAAGGACATAAATATTGGGACACATCATGTCTACAGCTGTAAGACGTCCTGTTGAGATTTTTAAAAAAAAAATCAATATTAATAATCAATATAATATTTATACAATATAAAACTGTATTATGACATTTTCTTTGCTTTGTATCCCAGACCCCTGTTAGAAAAGAAACACCTGAATTCAAAGTGTCCCAATACTTTTGTCCATATAGGGTATGACTTTGGCAGTTATACTATAAGTCTAATGTTATGTGTGGGTTCTATGGTAATTTGTATTTATGTGTAGCTCTTTTATTGTGTTTTGTTCTGGAGACATAGAGTATGTACTGCAATAATTATCTTTTCAGACACATTTTTATTCCTTTTTAAATGCATCACTAACCGATGATCACAGTTTATTGATCAAGAACAAATGACATTGTCTCAGTTGAGGTATGATATTCTTAAATTCCACTTCAATTCTTCTTAAGACTTTTCAAGTTGTTTGTGTTATTCCCATTTCTAAGATATAAACATTGCCAAGAATGAAATGTTACTTTTTCACTGTTATTATTTTACTGGTAAAGTAAATTAAATTAGATTTTCACTAAAAACTGCAAAATGCACAGCATCATTTTAGGATAAATAGTGACAAATCATTTAAGAAATGTTGAATATAAAGAAAAAATAATATTTGGGAGCTACCACAAAGTAGCCCTGGGTGTTCATGGGCTAAATGAGCTTTTTTTGTGAGCGTCTGAGATCAGTATCAGAGAACGTTGTTTCTGTATGTATTCAAAGGCGGACCCCAGGAAGAGTCATGTAATGGGTTACGACAAACAATAAATGCCTCCTGCCCTTTAGTGAACACAATTCTATTCTAACTGTGAATTCTGCTCAATTTGAACTTAACTGGAATGTTTCAGCTGATGTTTTGAATGCTGCTGTTTGCTATAGATGTTACTTTCATCGATGGATGCAGGTCATCGGAAGCAGCGGTTCCAGTCTGACAGGAACTCCACGCTCTAAAACAGAGGTTTTTCCACTGCAGACGGTATCTTTTACTGCAGAAGTCCAGTCACAGTGGAGGAGAAAAGACTGCTGAGCATGCTGATATGAGTTTGTGTGGATGTACAGGAAATGATGAGAAAGACAGTGGTGTAATGATGCTTTTTCTGCTTCGATATATTATTCTAACATTTTATTTTTTACCAGGAAATCCCATCAGATTAGATCTTTTTTTTTTTGTGAGGGAGACCTGACCATGAGGCTGAACTGGTGCAACATCAATAAAATGCATTTGATGGGGCAGTTACATGGATCTACTGTCATATTCAGCCTCAAATTCTGTGAGTCTGGGCCTGAAGGAGTCATGTTGTATGACAGACAACAAATAGAAGATCAGAAAAAACATAAATATTAACCCTTTATCAGACACTCATAGAAATAAGGCTTATGTTGGGTTTCCAATATGTGGTACCAGCACTCAACTCCATTTGGCCTTTTTGCATTTCCATTATGGAAAAGAATCTGGTACCCGGTACTAGTATTTTAGTACTTGCTCAGTCGAGGTTCCAAGACAGGTGAAGGGATACTGAAGTGTGTGAACACTGCAGAGCACTGATTGGTCAGAGAGTTGTCACTGCATCATTGTGTCATCAACGTGTGAGCCGCCATTTTTAAAAAACACGTTTGGAAGTTGACCGTAAATGAACCAAAATGTCATCCCATCGACATCCTCCTTTGTGTGCATGTATCGTGCTATTGTCATTGTTCTTCTCTCCCTCTTTGTTTTTACCGTCAGCTGTGTTGCGTTGAAGATGACGTCACAGAAGTTATGAGTAGCGTTGCTATGATAACCAGGTATGATAAATTTGCTAGTATCCTGTAATGGAAACAGTCTCCAGGAATAGTACCTGGTACCTGAATCAGGTCCAGTTGAGCCGGTGCCGTGTAGTGGGAACGTCACATTAGTGTCTTATTGAAGAACGTAACAAGACTTTATTACTTTTTGTCAAATAGTTCCAAATTTTTTGTTGTCATGTAGAAAATCAAGGTCAATGAAGCTACCATATTTGGCTCCTTACCTGTGTGTGTCCGGTCATTACATTTATATGTATATGACTAACTAGATCTATTTCTATTTGAATATTTTCTCAATATCTATATAAATATCTATATTTATACCTAGATCTATATAAATATCTACAATTATACCTATACTGATATCTATATGAATATCTATATTTATACCGATATCTATACTTTTATCTATATCTATATGAATATCTATAGCTATATTTACACTTATATCTATATGAATATTTCTACCTATATTTATATGAATATCTATATTTATACCTGTATCTAGATGAATATTTCTACCAATATATATATATATATATATATATATATTAATATCTACATTTATACCGATATCTATACTTTTGTCTATATGAATATCTATAGCTATATTTACACCTATATATGAATATTTCGATCTATATTTTTGTCTATATTTATACCTATATGAATATTTCTACCTATATTTATATGAATATCTATATCTATATAAAACCTGGTATTTTATTTGCTTTGTATTTATATTTATATAACCCTGGTGCTTTGACCACACACTCATTTTAAGTGGTGTTTTTTTAAGCGTGGGGCTCTTTCTGTGTATATGTCATTGTAATTGATTGTATTGAGTCCACACATGCCTTCAGTTGTGGTCGTCTAATGCTCCGGGGCAGGTTTTGTTCTCTCTTCCCTCTTTTTACAAGTATGTGTGAGTGCTGTCAGCCCAGCAGTCTTCTGACTTCTTTGGAGAGCCTGTTCTGATTACAGTTTGGCATGTAGTGAAAGACTGTGCTTATGAAAGTAGAGCTTGAGTGTTGAAGAGGAAAATCACAGCTGATGTGTCTGAAAGCTGCCACCATGACAAGCCTTGTAATTTGTCACCCATTGAAACCTCATTTTCCTCATCAACAACACTGTTGTCACAAGTTGAAACACTGGAGGAAGAAACCATGACAGAAAGATTTTCACACAGAGTTTCCAGCTGCTTTTCCAAACATATTTTCACAGTCTGAGCCAAAATTCTTCAAGTAATGTGCGGCTGAAAATAAAATTACTGATACAATTATGTTAAAAGCAAATGGATAACAAAAAAAAGAAGATAAAATCAAATGAAAGGTCAAAGGATGAGGCTGACGGGACAGTGACTGGTCGTTCGTCTGCTTATGTCCGCTGTTCTATGACATGGAGACACATCCACATTAATCCTCTCAAGGACTAATCAGTTTGGGAAATGAAGGAATGAATTCCATGCATCAGATTCGGATGCAATACGTTAGGTACCAGGTATGAATCCAGATGCATACCAAGATAAGTTGGTAAAAATAAACAGTTTATTTTGCCCAACAACGGGCACACAGATAATACAGATCACGAGCAGTGTAATACAGTCCAATGAAGAGAGCTTCAGGCTCACGCCTCCAGGTGTGGACCCAAGGGGCAAAGGGGTCTGAAGACTGGGGCTTAGGCTGGGGCTTAGTCAGGATCAGTCCGGGGTTTGTTACCAGTGGCATAGGTGGGTTGGATTCAGGATCCCAGGCATCCAAAACCAAAGGGTAAGGCTGGGGCGTGGTCGGGGTCGGTCCGGGGTCTTTGTTCTGAAGCATACAAGGTCTGGGCGGGCTCGTGGTCGGAGGACGGAACACAGGTCGGTGCACAGGACAGGAACAGTACTCAGTTGGACAAAGGCGGTCGGTACACAAGGGTTTGGACTGGAGGCTTGGTCAGACGGGCAGGGTTCAGGGCTGGAGGCTATCAGGCAGGGGTCACAACGAAGCAGAACAGGAACTAGGAATCGCAGTATAGAAGCACTGGGACCTGACTACCTGGCAACACAGGGCAGACTGAAACACGGTTCAATACTGTGCTCCCTGATGAGCTCAGGTGAGCTCAACAGGTGCACCAGATTACCTAATTAGGTCAGGGGTGAAAGAGAGAGAGACAGACAGAGAAACACTTAAAGGAGCAGAGACAGATAGAGCAGAGATATAACACAATAGGACGTCTGCCATGATCAGGACATTCATCCTGTTACCCATAGGTGGGATGGAGATGAATAAATAGGAGTTTGTTGAATATTATTAAAAAAAAATCTATAAATGATCAGTGTTTGAAGTAGTACATTACAAAAGTAGTGCATTGCAGTAATAGATTACTTTTTGCTGTAATGCAGGAGTGTAAGGCATTACTAATTCAATTCAATTTTTATTTGTAGAGCCCTGTATAAGGCTGCCTCACAGGGGTTCACAGAATCAGTTGGATATGAAAACAAACAACAGTGAAATAAACAGTAGGAGACGGATTCATGTCTTGGGCTGCCCCCCGTCCTTCTCAGCAAAGAAAAACTCCAAAAACCCAGTGGGAAAAGAGGGACTAATCAAATTTTGGTCATATTTTACTTGGTACATGTTCAACAGTGCTTGTGTTACAACACACATTTCGCTCATAATTTAACTGCTCAAATGAAAAAATAAAAACAAAACAGCAAGACTGTGAGACCTTAAGGAATCAGAAAATTCTATTTCCACATGGACGTATGCGCATTACTAACCCTAACCCTGCTTTAAGACGCTAGTTAGCATTAGCATGATCCTGTGCTCAGCAATAACAAGGTAAAGTAAGGAATTACTTTTAAATAACAGTAAAAAGTAATCTGTAATAGATTATAGTTTGACTCATCAGTTAAACCATTAGTTAAATAGGCAAGAAAAATGAAGAAACTCACATTGAAAATTAGCAGAACAGTATGTTTTATTTTATTTTTATTTTACACTCATGGTATTTATGTTTTACATATTTGAGCAAAATTTAAAAATATTTTTAATTACATTCTTCATCCAACACTGAAGCTTATATTTCAGGAAAAAACAGCAGACTGTTTTTTTGCTATCTTTTTTTTTTTTTTTTACATTTGCGTCCAATTTGAACATTTCCACTTTATTTTGTTTTATTTTACCTTTATTTAAGCAGGGAGTCTCACTCAAATTAGGAATCTCTTTTTCAAGGGAGACCAAGCCAAAGTCGCAGCCATACAAAGTCCAAACAACATTAAACACATACATGAAACACAACAAACAATAAAATGCAGTAACAACTATTCAACCATAATGGCATCAAGGAAAACAGTGACGTTCCTCCTTTACTACTTTTTCCAAAGTTGTTAAACTGTGGGGTTTTAAAAGCCTGGAAACAGTGGTTTCTCATTCAACTTTTAGGTACAAAATGCAGTTCAACCACCAACCACTGAATATATAAGGTATAAGTGAGTCATGGGGCCTGAACTACATACATTTACTGCAGAGTATATATCATATATTATACGTTATGAATTTCTGTATCCTTTTTTTTTCACAGTTTAGTCAAACACCTGTCACAGTTCATGCCAAATAAATAAAAAATAATTGTAAACATTTACAAAAAATGCTATATGGTTCATCGTAACTCTGGACCATATTTTTAGTCTCATAGCATAAATGCAAAAGTCATATTTTTGCCCAAATTGTGATTTATGGATAAAATGAATCAGCAGTGTTAGGAGACTAAAGTTGCACTGATTTCATAATTTAGCCAAAAATATGATTTGATTATTATGCTATGAGGCTAATAATATGGTATACTGTCTGAATAGTACAGTGTAGATGCAGTGCACACACTTGAATGTAATGACAACACATGAGAACAGGACTCATATCTACAGTTGACAGACTGATAGACCCAGTTAGACTTTTACATGAATGGATTTAACGTTTACACTAACGTTTTCCTTTGATTTAAAGCAGGGATATTTTGCTTTTTTAAATGGAATTCTGCATATAGGTCCACCTTCAACCTTATTTGTGAGTAATGACACCAGAAAGGTGGTTTGGAGCGCTGGCCCTTTAAATGCACATGAACCACTTCAGGCCCCGCCCCCTCCAGGTTATTGGCTGTACTGCTCTGTCCTGTTCAACCAACAACTGAACATTTTAGGTAATCGGCTCCAAGTTTGGGCATATTTTCAGTTTTTACTCCAACCGCTGCAGCTGATGAACAATTATGTCGAACTGGAGAAATGTTCATCTGAAGTCTGGACCTTATATGTGCGAATGTCGTGACGTAACTAGTAATAAAACATAACAAACAATTTAAGGAGGAATTAAAACAGGTTGTAGAAATCCACTCGAGTTTTCCCAAGAATATAAAGATAGTTTATCAGCAGCTGGAGGGTTCAAATTCACACTGTCTGAACTATTAGGGTCCAAATACACAAAGAAATGAAGCACAGACTAATCACAGTGGGTTTAGAGAAATACGACTACTTTAAACTCATAAATACATGTTTGTTCATGTGCTGCCCTGTCACAGCTGGACCAGTCGCTGTATGTTATTCTGCTCATTCCACCACAATTCCTTTAAACCACAATGTCTAATCGGAAAAATCAGGATGGCACGATAAATTAAAATCGAAACTGAAGCCAAGTGAGTCGTAGAATTTTTTTTTTTACTCGTATTACAATGAAAACAAAACAGCAATAATTCATGTTTCATCTCATGAATTTTAGGCTTTCATTCTTGTTGCTGTTGTAAATCAGTCATTTTCACAACACTTAAATGACGTCCAGGGACTGAAGACACGAAATAATGGAATGTTTCAGGTCCATTTATCCCATCGTTCATGTATTTTGGAGTGGGGGGTGGGGGGTCTTCCTCATGTAAGTCTTTGTAATAGTCTACTCATACAGTGAATGGAGTATTTTGAAGAATCTACCTGTATATTTCATTTGCTCTCAGAGTTCCTATGGACACTGAATGTCATCCTGCACTTCGTTAATTGTGTCACATGAATAGAAAAAAAGGCAAGACCCGGCCTCGACCTTTGACCTCATGCCTCTTGTTTGCAGTTGATCGTAGATTTTCTTTGAATCTCACCAAAAAAAAGAATAAGAAAGATTAAAATGATGTGAGAAACATAATGAAACAAGACAAATCCACCGGACGATGGTGGATGTATTCCTCAGGCATATTCGCTCCGTACTTAGGAACCTTTGGCAAGCACTCATTGACCATTAGGCCTGTTGTCAAAACATTCCATCAGAACCCAAATCTAATTTATGTGTATAGTCAAAGTACAAAACTCCACTTAATTTAACATATGCTTGGAGGGAAAAGCATAAATAATTAATTTTTTTGATATACATGTATATAAATGAGGATAATAATAAGATAAGATTTACTTTATTGATCCTCCAAGACAAAAAATGAAAAGTACAGCAGCACAAGACAAGAGGCATCAAATACAACAGAAAAATAAAGAGAAGATAAAAATATGAAGTTTTTCTAAAGTGCCTGAAAATGACATAAATAATAGTAGTAGTAGTAGTAGTAGTAGTAGTAGTAGTAGTAGTAGTAGTAGTAGTAGTAGTAGTAGTAGTAGTAGTA
>JAQQZY010057856.1:0-10210 GCA_030068375.1 Ostorhinchus rueppellii | reverse complement strand
TATATATATGTATGTATGTTTTGTTTTGTTTTGTTTTGTTTTGTTTTTTCTCCAAGGGTCCTACTCTTCAGAAACCTTATACTGACTCATTTGTCTTTGTACCTCCTTATGGCTCCTATATTCACATCTTCTCTTTGTGAGCAGAAATGCATCAGATTCACCTTCATTAGATCAGTTTTCTTATTTGAGTGTATGTGTAGAAAGCCAGGATACAGTTGATCAGAGAACCCCAAAAAAACTTTACTTATTGGTTCACAGAACATCCCACACTGTGTTCCTCTAAGAGAGTTAGTTAATAAATGCAGTTGTTCTTAGTTACAGTTAGTGATGATTTAGGAAGAATATGTCCTCCAGCAATGTTAGTCATTACTAACATCCCTAAACGTCACACCAAGGCAGATGACCCTTTCATCCACCATGAAGTGTTTTCAGTGTCACAAATTCAACAGTATTGAATCCTCTGAAATCAGTAAAGGGCTCTAATGTCACTGTACAGTGAATGAATGGATGAATGTTTTATTTCAGACATATAAAAAGCCCAATACACCCCCAAGAAAAGCAAATGCCTGCAGCAAATTCAGAACACAACATAACTAAAAAAAGAAATACATACTATAATACAATTAAAAAAATAAATACTTAATACAATTTCAGTGTTTATTTACAAATCTGAAAAGGATGTTTGTAGTTGTACTTATTTGACTATTATTTGATTTTAAAAGTTTCCTCCCATCATTGGATATGAACTAATGGGAAGCACGTATGGTGATAAAGCATCTGTGTAACATTATGTTTGAACATACAGTATATACACTCTTTCTTCTTCCAGTTAAACAGAACTTTACAGTGTAGGTACACACCATTCCACCTATTAAGAACATTTTTTTTATTGCTGTTTTTATTCCAGAGTCGCTCTACTGCCACTCTTCTGAAAAGATGCCATCTTGTCTTGTCCAAGGCTGACACCCTTGGCTCTAACCCCGCCACGGCTGCTCTCTCTATGGATTCGAGTGAAAGAGGAGCTGCTCAGCCTGAAAACGATGCATCATTCCCCCTGTGTGAGATCTCAGACCTGTATGAGAGCGAGGATGCAACTCCATCGACGCAGGAGACAAATCAGGACCCGGGACAGGAGTTGGTTCAGCCCGGACAGCCTGCGGACGGCCGGCAGAACCTACGGATGAAGTTTCAGGGAGCGTTCAAGAAGGGCATTTCCAACCCTATGGACCTGCTGGAGTCAACGATCTATGAGTCCAATGTGGTTCCAGGCCCCAAGAAAGCACCCATGGACTCTCTGTTTGACTACGGTACCTACAGGAACACAAGCAACCAGAAAAGACGCAGGAAAAAGCTCCCGAGAGGGTGAGAAGGGGGCCTCGCTGCCTGTGTGTTTCAGGATTCAAAGCATTTTCTTGTTAATGTCACAGTTTAGAAGTTTTTGTTGCCTTAAACTTGTAAAGCTTAACAGAAATAGGGACAAAGAGGTTGGTTTGGAAAAATGCTGTCATAAAAAAGAAAACCTGCTACAACTGCCACGCTGTAGACAGAGGTGTGTCACATGAGGAAGTATGTACACACACACTTGAGTCTGAGCAGTGGTTCATTCACAGATGTAACAGAGAGCATGTTGTTGGATTCTCTGTAGCCGTTGAGGTAATATTTAGGCTGGTTTCTGTTCCTGGCTGCTCTACCTGTCCCCATACATACAGAGGGTCATTTATTGGAGCGCTCAAGTGTGTGTGTGATCTGTTCAGAGATGCTTTATGCTTCAAATGCCCTTTCATTTCATTAGCATGGGTCTTTATAAATGTTCTCTAATGTTTTTAACAGTGAAATTAATAAATAGCATCATCGCCTTCTTCATTCTTCTTCTTAGTAAAACTGAGGTGGCCAGTGATGATGGTCCAGGTGCGGACCCACCAAAGGTGATGAAAGTATTCAACCGCTCTCTCCTCTTTGACTGTGTGTCTCGTGGAGACCCAGGGGCTCTCGAGGGTCTGTTGGAGTTTCTGCAAAGTCACGAAAAAAGGTTAACAGATGAAGAATTTAGAGGTGAGAAAGAGGTTTAACACTGTCACGTCAAAATATATCACCTTAAATGTGCTGCTCCCTGCCATTAGGCTTTACTATAGCACTGGTTAGGATTTCTTTGTTTTTCTTCACCTGATGGAGAAGTAAATTTCCCCTTGAGATCAGTAAAGTTCATTTGTCTCTGAGGTTTGTCAGAGTAAAAAATGGTTTGCATTGTGTTTTTGTGAAGGAGAGGGGGGACAACATCTGGCAGATAAAAATGTGGATCATGTCACCAAGTTTTAATTCTGGACTCTAAAGCACAAACTCTTGATCTATTATGGGCTGCTTAGCCTTTGACCTTTTCTATTCTCTCTTGTCCTTTTGGCACAGAGGACATGACAAGGAAAAGAAGGGGTATCAGAGCCTTTACTTCAGCAGGGGCAGCCTCGAGTAAAGCTTCCTGTGTGTGTCTGAGGAGTTCCTTTCAGGCATATAACAGGCAGCAGAGAAAAATCACAGCAAGCTGTTGTCAAATGACTGTTTACCATCTGTTTTAAAAGCAGAGAGACTAAAAGTGTTCACTCGTTTGACCCTTGTCTTTTACAGTGTGCTATTTAGAATCCTAAATGCTTTTATTTTTATAATACACATTTATCTTTTTCTTAATTTAGTTACTCATTTCCATTAATACAGTAGAAAGCCACATGTTGTAATAACACTTAAATCTACATGAAATAATTGTCTGTAAAATCCTCTCTAAATCTCCAAAATGTTGCTTGTTATTATTGTCATTTTTCTACCAGAGCTGTCTACGGGTAAAACATGTCTACCTAAAGCCCTGTTGAACCTTTACAGTGGTCAGAATGACACCATCCCACTGCTGGTAGACATCGCAGAGAAGACTGGAAACCTCAGAGAGTTTATTAATACGCCCTTCAGAGATGTTTATTACAGAGGTATGGAAAGAATTAAATTCTAATTCTTCTTCTTCTTGTTCTTCTTGTTCTTCTTGTTCTTGTTCTTGTTCTTCTTGTTCTTGTTCTTCTTCTTCTTCTTCTTCTTCTTCTTCTTCTTCTTCTTCTTCTTCTTCTTCTTCTTCTTCTTCTTCTTCTTCTTATGTCACCAAAGAAACAGTGTTAACTTGAGCTTTGCTTTGCTTCAAACAGGCCTGTAAGTGAATTCTAAAATTGAAAAAAAAAAAACAAAAAACCAATGTAGTCAAAGATTCTATGTTTGTACAAAGACAAAAAAAAGTACAACTTTTCAAATGAAAGATCATGATTTTACTTAAATGCTTGATTAGAGATACATGTAAAACAAACTTTGGTAAGACTGCAGAAGAAGAGGAGGGAAGCATTATTATATAATTAATCATAACAAATACTTTTTTTTTGGTCATTCAGAAATGGCTTTGTATTTGATCAAATATA
Organism: Ostorhinchus rueppellii; assembly: GCA_030068375.1. Lineage (NCBI taxonomy): Eukaryota > Metazoa > Chordata > Actinopteri > Kurtiformes > Apogonidae > Ostorhinchus > Ostorhinchus rueppellii. The sequence goes on along the minus strand of JAQQZY010057856.1, from coordinate 6,767 downwards.
TTATTTAGGGGAAATTTCTATTGGATCAAATGTCACAAAATCACCTTAGATGTACACACATAGATTAATCAGTGGTTTCCAAACTTTTGGGGTTACAATATACAGTTATGTGTCTCCTGGGGCTAAAATACACAGAAATATGTCATAAACTGCCACGGTGCTTACATTTATATAAACTCTACCACTGTCGAAATAATGTTGAAATCGTGCACTTGATTGGAAAAACACTTGAAACAAACAGTGTCAGTTATTAGTGACACAAACATAGAACTAACATTTCACTGTCTGTGAAAGTCTTTTCTTTGCATCATTTTCTTTTCACAATGCTTTTGTTCAGCATTACTAAACTCATCCAGACATTGGGCTTCTTCTATGAATTCATATATTTCACTATAATTATTTGTTAATTCAATAACAAGCAAACCTGAGGTCCAGTGACTTGGTCTAAGTATTGTGGACTGCTGATTACAGCGTCCATACTCGATTTTTAGTAGTGTTAACTGTCATGGACATTTTCTATCTCTCTTTCTCTCTCTCCTCCTTTACCCTCTCTCTTTTACCCCAACTGCTCAAGGCAGATGATCATCCTCCAGGAGTCAGGGTCTGCTCCAGGTTTCTGCCTGTTAAAAGAAAGTTTTTCCTCGCCACTGGCACAAGTGTTCGCTCTTGGGGGATTCTGTTGGGTTTCTGAAAATTGGCTTGAGCGTCTGGCTGCAAATGGCTCCATATGTAAAGTGTCACGAGCTAACTTTTATTATGATGTGGTGCTATGTAAATAAAACAATAAAAATACATTTGAATAAAAATATCTCCATGACCCATTTTAAGCCCTGATGCTCAATTTGGGAATGCCAGACATGTCTGAACTCTAATTCTTATAGGAGTTTATTTTATGACTCCTGCCCTTAAAGATCCTGATTAGCATGAGTTGAGGAAAATGAGGAAAAACTACAGTAGGTTAATAACTAATAACAAGATACAATTATGTTTTGCACTTCAGTCCACTCTCGTTGTGGCATTAAATTAAATCAGTTGCTACAGTCTTTCACAGCTTGCACTATCTTCTTGTCTGTGCTGTGTTTTGTCATCAGGCCAGACAGCGCTCCACATTGCCATAGAGCGCCGCTGTAAGCAATATGTGCAGCTGCTGGTGGAACAGGGGGCTGATGTTCACGCCCAGGCGAGGGGGCGCTTCTTCCAGCCCAAAGATGAGGGGGGCTACTTCTACTTTGGTAAGGACCTTTTAGAAAATAAAGTAGAGTTTGGATCTTTTTAAACAGGTAATAAAACAGCTCAGATATATAGGTCTGTTTTTGACTGTGGACAGAAACAGGAAATGACATACAGCAAATGATCCATTCAGCTGGGAATCAAACTGAGTACTCACTGCTCAGGACATTTGTAACCATGTGGTATATGCTGTACCCACTCAGCATTGTGGTTGCTCCTTGTATTTTTTTCTAATACAGCGGTAATTATGTGTTGTGTCAGTGGTTTCCATGACTTCACTGAGCTGTTTCCGTAGTCCTTTAAAACACAAAGTTCACAGCACCGTTTTTTGATGTGTATTACAGCAGCTGCCAAGATAAAATGGTTAATACAGGGTACATTTTCCTGGCAAAGAAATGTAGACCCCACCCTTTTACTTTCTAACGTGGCAGGTTGTGGCTGGACACATGCTGGACACGCTATACAGATGCTTTTAGAAGTATCGTACGACACGCCGTCATTACTGGTGCTCCGAAAACACATGAAAAGACAAGTGTTATGTCATATGTTTAGAAGGGGCGTCCAGTGAAAGGTGTCTGTGTTCTACAGTTAAGAAAAGTAAACATCCTTTGCTGGAGGGAAGTAACACTCGCTGACCTCGGAGACCAAAAGTATGACCAAAATAAATCCCAGCCTTTAAAACCAACTCAACACTGGCCTCTGCTGGTGACCGTTGGTGCTCTGCCTCAACCACTCAGTGACAACCAAGAAAATATGTCTTTACGTCCTAAAAGTATGACCTTTCTGATGATGAATTACAGAGGACATGATTGATTTACATATTACTCCACAAACACATTGACCAGTGGGTAGGTGTTACTCGTTACAGTCTCCATATTTGTAGAGTTGTTTGTTTGATTACATTCATACATTATGTTCCTCACTCATCACAGAGGAGATGATTTCTATTTGCACTTAGTACGGTTGTCATTCCCAAATCCCAGCGTGTCCGGGTGCAGTGTGAGTAATTTGCTGCGGAGCTTTGCGGTGAGGTGAACAGGAACCTGGCAGGGCTGATGGCTAATGGGATTTAGACTCACGCTAACACTCTGCATGCACCCGTGCAAATCCATGAAGAGGAGCGTTTCTATGTGAGGTGACAAAGTAATCTGTCACCCATGGCAACGGCTCATTTTCAGCAGCTGCTTTTGGCACTCTGGCCCCATTGCGCCCCTCCCTTAAACAACTGCTAATTGTGCCGTTCTCATAGCTGAGATTTAAGTCCCATCTTTGATCCGTGTTTAGTGTGTTTTTGCAAAAACATACCAAAGCTATCTACAGTTCTTAATTAACCCTCCTGTTGAGGTTTTTTTTTTTTTTAAAAAATCTGGAACATTAGATCTCCAGTGAATTCAGAATAGGTGAGTGTTTTTTTGTGTTGATGCAGGTGAGCTGCCTCTCTCATTGGCCGCCTGCACTAACCAGCCTGACATAGTCCACTATCTGACTGAGAATGCACACAAGAAAGCTGACCTACGGCGCCAGGATTCACGTGGAAACACAGTGCTACATGCCCTTGTGCACATCGCAGACAACACCAAGGACAACACACGCTTTCTAACAAAGATGTATGACCTGCTGTTAATAAAGAGTGCCAAGCTCTACCCAGACTGCAACCTGGAGACAGTGCTGAACAACGATGGCATGTCACCTCTCATGATGGCAGCAAAGTTGGGCAAGATAGGGGTAGGCGTATTAAAATAATCACATTTCAGTTTATGATACTGTTGTGCGAAAAGTGAAAAATCAGCTTTGTTAATGTCCTTTAGGTTTTTCAGCACATTATTCGACGTGAGATCAAAGATGAGGAAGTTCGTCATTTGTCGCGTAAGTTTAAGGACTGGGCTTATGGTCCTGTTTACTCGTCCCTCTATGATCTGTCTTCCTTGGATACATGTGGAGAGGAACCATCGGTGCTGGAAATTCTTGTCTACAACAGTCGCAATGAGGTGAATAAGGCATTTTTTTGTAGCCAAATGTACAAAGCATGGCTGAGAGGAAACTGCCACTCTTCACAAGCACATTATAAAAATAAAACACCATTAAACCTCATCAATCATCAGACAATGTGTAGATGTTCATTGTGTTCAAAGATTGAGTGCCTGTGTACAAAGATGAGGATTTTTTAATTGAATTTGTGTTTTGCATTGTTATAATGTGTTTCTGCTCCTTTTGTCAGAACCGCCATGAAATGCTGGCAGTGGAGCCCATCAATGAGCTGCTCAGGGCCAAATGGCAGAAGTTTGCTGCTGTGACCTTTTACATCAGTGTGGTTTCCTACCTCATCACCATGATTATCTTCACCCTCGTGGCTTATTATCACCCCACACACGGAACGGTGAGTGAAAATTACCAAAAACGTGAAGACTTTTACATGTTCATAGGTTAGATGGAGCTCATCTGTGTTTTTATGAAAATCATTATTGCACATAATGTTTTTTTTGTGTGTGTGTGTGTGTGTGTATTCTGTCTGTGTATTTGCACATAAAAATATTTTAACCCAATTTCAATATCTCGGGTGTGACTTAATCCCAGTTTGGAGAAAGCTAGTCTAGTTGGAGAGCTCTCAGAGGAACTGGAATACTATTATATGTACAGTTGTGCTCATAAGCTTACATACCCCAGCAGAATTTAGGATTCTATGGCCATTTTTCAGAGAATATGAATGATAATACAAACACTTTTCTTTCACTTGTGGCTAGAGGTTGGATGAAGCCATTTATTATCAAACAAATGTGTTTGCTCTTTGTAAATCATACTAACAACAGAAAGTACACTGCCCGGCCAAAAAAAGTCGCACATGCAATATTTGACTGCACCCCCTTTGGTTTTAATTACAGGAGACGTTCACTGTCACAGCTTTTTTGCTTATGTAGTGTCACAATAAGGTTCATAATATTTTTTCATCCATAGTGTTAAAAATCATTAAAATCAGTTGCTGAACTCCATCATGACAACCCTCTAACACCGTCACCATTACGTTGCTTCATCCACTTCCTTGTCGTACATCTTCGCAGTAAAATAATAACAGCTGAAGGACAGATTTACCTGTTCTGGTCTTCTATCACTGGCAGTAAAGAGTAGAGGAGTACTGGTACAGCACATCCAAAACACAATGTCAACATTTAATAGCACTTTATGTGTCATAAACTAGATGTGTTTTTCTGCATCCACATTAAGTTTGGCAGCAACTACTGAAATGTCCAATTGAATGATCATGTTATGTTGTAAGCAACAGCAGCAGTAAGGACTAACTGGGATACAAGTTACCTCCACCAAGGAGCTTATGTTTTTGCCAGGGTTTGTGGGTTTGTTTGTTTGTTTGTTTGTTTGTTTGTTTGTTTGTTTGTTTGTTTGTTAGCAACATAACTAAAAAAAGTTATGGACAGATTTTGATGAAATTTTCAGCATATGACCGCTCTAGGTCAAGGAAGAGATGATTACATTTTGGAGGTGATCCAGATCACCGTCTGGATCCAGGAATTTTTTAAAGGATTCTTTATCACTGCGAGTTAGGGCATGGTGGCACAGAGTTGCATATGAGGTCATTCAGCGCCATCTAGTGGAGGAAAGTACAAACACTACCTTAAACCCAGAGCGGATATATCCTGAAAATTTCATCAAAATCCGTTCATAACATTTTTAGTTATGCTGCTAACAAACAAACAAACAAACCAACCCACAAACCCTGGCAAAAATATAACCTCTTTGACGGAGGTAAAAAAAAAACAAAAACAAAAAGAAAGAAAAAGTACAAACGCTACCTTGGCGGAGGACTGTGCTCTCCGAGTGCTTTTCTAGTATTTATTATGTAATCATGATGTAAATCCCAAATATGATCAGAACCAGGATAAACCTCAGGACCAGGATACCAGTGTGGATGTAACCACGGACAATGATTCACCTGAATTCACTTTAACTGGACATCACTTGAGTTTCATCCTTTTTTTTTTAGCCCCCCTATCCATACACAACATCAACAGACTACTTGAGGATGACGGGGGAGATTGTCACACTGGCATCGGGGATCTTCTTTTTCCTCACCAATGTGAGTCCCTGGGCTGTTCTGCCTGGACTGACCGCTCAGTCCTTTCTTTTGACCCTTTAATGAAACTCAAAGCTGTTATGACATTGTTGTTGTCATTATAGAAGTGTTTTTCCTGCTCTGCTCTTTGCAGATTAAGGACCTGTTCCTGAAGAAGTGCCCCGGGGTGAAGTCTTTATTTATCGATGGCTCCTTTCAGCTGCTGTAGTAAGCTCCCATCCTCCGTCTTCACCTTTGATGTAGTGCTTACTGACTTAAACCCGAGGCAGATTTTGCATTCTCTTAATTGAGTCATCTAATTAATTCCACAACCTCTTCCCTGACATGTTTTATAGTTTACATCTTTAATTAAACCCATGATCCAAACAAAGAAGAGAGAATGTCGAGTACCTCTCTGAACCATTGTTGATCTAAATCATTAGCAGCATGACTGTGATTTCTGTGTTCTCTTAAAAACCAACACCAAATAACACCTTCTAGCTCTCACAGTTACCAACAGTATAATTTTTGTTTTGTAGCTCTTTAGTTGACTATTAGTTTTTTGTCTTTTACAGCTTCATCTACTCTGTCCTGATCATCGTCACAGCTGCTCTCTACCTGTCTGGAATCCAGGCCTATGTGTCTGTGATGGTGTTTGCGCTCGTCCTGGGCTGGATGAACACACTTTACTTCACCAGAGGCCTCAAACTCACCGGCACCTACAGCATCATGATACAGAAGGTTAGATAAAAGAAGAAGAAAATGATTCAATGAAGTAGCTTTCATATGTCTTAATAGGTGTTTTAAATGAGTCCATTGTGCATCTCTATTAGACAGTGTGTCTGTGTGATATCTCAGGGACAGTATTCAAGGACTGTATCAAAATCACTTAACACATTTTTGACCATAACTGCAAGTAAGTGAGAGAACTGCATTAACAGATTATTATCATACAAAGGACACCGGACCAATCTGATTGAACTTATGGTTTTTGTTTGTTTTTGCTTTTCAGATTCTATTCAAAGACCTTTTCAGATTTCTGCTTGTTTATGTGCTCTTCATGATCGGATATGCCTCAGGTATGTTAGCATTATCGGACTTTATAAGTACGCAAAACAGCCAAAACAAGTCCCACATGCTAATGTTTCATTGTACCAATCTTAGCTATGATTAGCTTCTGTATTTGTTGAGCTTATGTAATATTATAGCATTTATTTATATACATAGTTGCATTCATGTTTGGCCAAGATGTTACTGATGGAAGGATTGGACCGTAGGCGTAAAGTCTCAGGTCTGGACTCTGGGGTGGAAAGGCTTTTACTTTGACTATTCAACATAGATGTTGGATCTAATGTAGTTCTTTTTTTATTTGACTTTTTTTTTTTATGACATCATTGTTTAACCCCTAAAGACTTAGAACAATTTTAGTGGTGACTATCATATAAATTGCCAAAGGGATTTATCACCATATATA
>JAQQZY010057846.1:0-10210 GCA_030068375.1 Ostorhinchus rueppellii | reverse complement strand
GGTCCCAAGGATCGCCCGGGAATCGAACCCGGGTCCTTCTTGCTGTGAGGCACGTGTGCTAACCACTGCACCACCGCGTCGCCCTAATTTTTTTTTTAATTCATAAAAAAATTATACTGACCTACTTTTCCCAAAATGAAATGACATGTATTCTGGGTCACTGGGAATCTGTAAACCCAATTTGGTGTGAATTCAACCAATAGTTTTGCTGCTACAAACATGTGAAATTTTACCCATTATAAGTAAATGGGTAAATGTATTAAAAATTCATAAAAATTTATACTTTGACATACTGTTCCCAAAATGTAATTTCATTTATTCTGGGTCACTGGCAATCTACAACCCAAATTTGGTATGAATTCAAGGAATAGTTTTGCTGCTACAGACATTTGAAATTTCACCCATTTTGGGGGGAATTTTTTTTTAATTCATAAAAAAATTATACTTTGACCTACTTTTCCCAAAATGAAATGTCATCTATTCTGGGTCACTGCCAATCTATAACCCAAATTTGGTATGAATTCAACCAATAGTTTTGCTGCTAGAGTGTTAACAATTAAACTGAACCAAAAACAATACCCCTTGCTTCTACTTTGGGGGGCGGGGCAGTAAAAAATATACAGACTATGTCCATATACACACCAGAGTGGAATTACAAAAATCAGACAGTATAGATGAGGTTACCCTGGTGGAGGTCTGACAGTGGTGGCCAGAGGTGGACAATCCCAGCTCCATCAAGTCAAAGTCCTTCCATGTATTTGTTCCAACCATTCACTGAACCAGCCCATTTGGATGAACACAACCCCTCATCCAGGTAGATGAAGGGATCATCAGTGGAATCACCTGTGTTAAATGAACAGGTAGAACCAATACATGGCAGGACTTTTCCTTTATGGAGCTGGGATTGAGCACGTCTTTTACTGGTGATGAACGACCTGTGGTAACGGTTTACGAAACTCCTCCAAATGTGTAAAAAGTGACACAGTTGTTCCCTCCTCATCTCCTCAGGTGAACTGACCCTAGAAGAGTTCATCAACGGAGCCAGAGAGCACCCTGATATCATGGACATGCTCACCAAGATGATGGATCTCACCCACGTCCTGGAAATCATCATCATGGGTCAGAAGAGAGCTGCTGCTGTGAACTGAACCACACGCCAACATGTGGACTATGTGGACATTGTTTGAGATGACTTTCGTTGCATTTTCAGCACCATTGATGAAGAAACTGTGTTTTATGTACATGATGAGTTGACAGTTTGGTTGAAGGGTCCCCGCGGAGGTGTGGTCTGTCTGAAATCCAGCCAAGGGACGCAGCGATCGCATCCCCTTCCCTCTGCTTGGGCTCGCAGCTCAGGTGGTGCGTTGGGAGAGTTTTCAGGTTCCCATCATGGACTGAGATGATGGCGCACAAGACGATGGATGACGCACATTGATTTAATCGAGTTGAGCTCATTGAAGTGTTTAATTGAGGTTAATGGAACTGTCACATGAGCCTCTTGATTCGCAGAACTGTCAAGGACAAAGTGAAGGTCAGAGTGTGCTACGTCAGTCCGAGATGTCCTGGGCAGATTTGGGATCAGTTTCATCTTCACTCAAAAAATACTTTGGATTTACCTGATTAGATTACTTGATGTGAAAACAGCTGCCAAATTCACTGTGAATTTCTTACAAAAAGGCATTTATGTCAGTTCTTCTGCCAATAGATGACTACACACAAGCTGTAATTTTATCGGTTTTGTGTAAGATTTTCATGAAAAATACGATTGGTTTTATAAAACACAAAACTGCTTTGCATATCTGTGTGTTGAATTGTGTATAAATGACTAAATTTAAGGTTACAAAATTGCCTTATAATCAATACACCATTTTGGTTAAAACTGTCTCCTTTTCTTTCTAATTAAAAAAAGTAACTAATGGTTCCAGGCACCACAAACCCCGCCCCCTGCACATTCTGTAGCTTATTTTGGCATCAGTCCATCTGATGTCATCATGTCTATGCATGTGCTGGTGTCAGCATATCAACGGCCTCTCTATATGTGCCAAGTTTGAAGTAAATTGAAACAAAATTGATTTTACAGACGTGAAATATTGGCTATTATAAATAAAAGGGAGAAGAAAAAAAGGATTTTAAAAATTCATAAAAAATGGAAACTTTGACCTACGTACTTTTCCCAAAATGTAATCACATCTATTCTGGGTCACTGGCAATCTATAAACCAAATTTGGTATAAATTCAACCAATAGTTTTGCTGCTACAGAGATATGACATTTTTCCCATCATAAGTAAATGGGGATACTTTTTTTTAATTCATAAAAAATTTAAACTTTGACCTACTTTTCCCAAAAAATTATGAGATCTATTCTGGGTCACTGACAATCTATAAACTCAATTTGAGATGAATTCAACCAATACAGACAACAAACTGAACCAAAAAACAATGCCCCTTACTTCCCCTCTGGGGGTGGGGGTGGGGGTGGGTAATTATTGCTTTTTCAAGATATAAAAATTCAGGAAAAAAATGTTGGGGTTATTGGGTACATATTCATGTTGCACAAAATGTTTCCACATCAGGAGTGTCATTATTGGATCAGATGATGAATGTGTACTTTAGAGGCCAATGATGAAAGAAGAGTAAGAGTAGAAAACCAGTGTAAAAATACTATAGTAAAATGACATCCTGCATTCAAAGTCTTATATAATAAGAATATATAATCTATTCAGAATGTGATTATTTATCAATGCATTAATGTGTTTGTGGTTAATGTTAACCTTAAGTTTTATAAACGTGTGAGTATGCAGTCATAGAAAAGCGTTAAATAAATCTAATCCATTATTATTAGTAGTAGTTATCATAATAATAATAACAAATTGATTGAATATGTAAACCAACATGTACTTCAGTTACTTGCAATAAATGCAGTGCAATAAAAAAATGACAAACCGTGAAGGAATCAAACTATAAATGTGCATGAAATGGAAATCCTCAGGTAAAGTACTGCACTTGAGTTAATTCCCTGCTGTTAGGCAATGGGTCACTGAAAAACATCACTTTCAGTAGGTGAGAAATGAACTGTGCTGGATCCAGTAATTCATGGTGAAGACTCTTCTATTTCAAGAACCTTCTTCATTCAGATTAATATTTGTGCTCAAATACACCACTGTAGCAGCTACATTCTATATTTAAGCCTAGAAATGTGTTTTCATTATTTCCAGAGTGATAAAAATGTGCATTGTGATTAAAGCAGCACTTCTCTTTTACCCATTTGGGATGATTTGCAGTTTTCCTGTGACACAAATACTAGAACTTGTTACAAAAAACTTATCAGTTTGAGGAAAAGCCAAATGAGGACAAACTTTGTATTCATCATATCAGTAAGATTTCCTTTAAAGGAGTGATATTTTGCTGTTTTTAAATGGACTTATGCATTTCCAAACATTTCCCTGTGCTCTACATAAACTGTAAATGCTCTGCCTGGGTCTGAATTCTTCATTCGTTCATCTCCACAGGTCCATCGTAAACTCTATTTCTGAATAATGACAACATAAAAGTGGTTTGGAGCGCTGGTCCTTTAAATGCAAATAAGCCACTTCAGGCCCCGCCCCGAACCCTCCAGGTTGTTGGCTGTGCTGCTCTGTCCTGTTTAACCAACGATTGAACATTTTAGGTAATCGACTCGCAGTTTGGACATGTTTTCAGTTTTTTCTACAACCGCTGCTGATAAATGAATATGTCGTACTCTGAGAAATGTTCATCAGAAGTCTTGACCTTATATGCAAATATCGTGACGTAACTAGATATAAAACATAACAAATTAAGCAGGAATTAAAACAGGTTGTAGAAATCCATTTGATTTTTACCTGAATTAATATAAAGATAGTTTAGCAGCACCTGGAGGGTTCAAATTCAAACTGTATGAACTATTAGGGTCCAAATACACAAATAAATGAACCACAGACTAATAAAAGTGGGTTTAGCTAAATATGAGCTCTTTAAAATATTGTATTCCACCAGTCAACACAAGAAGTAAGTGGTCAATTATAGAAGATAAAGTCTAAACGTGGTTGACCATGACATAAAATGTGACGTGCTCAACTTGTAGATTTAATCCAACCATATTATTCTTTCATATAGAAGTCATTTAAAAAACCTGCCTGTCAGCATGTTTAATGATTTATCAGTGGGTCATTTTGGTGCATACTGGTGGCTGAGACTTTATTTTGACCTGAGAGTAAAGGCAGGTTATGTAAATCAAATACAGATAAGGGTTTGACTCCAAATAGCACTCAGTGTTCTGAATCTATCGGATGATGCACTTGCGTAATTTCAGCACTCGACCCACCCTCCTGTCATGTATAAATTCAATCTGAGCCAATCTGTCTTTGCACTGCACACGGCTTCCCACTATCCACCACCACTACCGACACCACATCCAACCGGGATCATGCAGTCTGCCGAACCCAAATTCAACAAAAGCAGCTTAGTCCTGGCTCTGAGACGCTACAGCACCGTCGTCAGCGACATGGAGCAGACCATTCTCCTGCCGAGCCTGCTACGAGATGTGCCCTCTGATGAATTGTGGAACTGTGAGGCAGCAGAGGAGTCCTGCGGTGACCTCTATCACAACTACCTAACACTGAAGGCCATAAGGAACACAGTGGAGAGCGGACTCATCTCCCTGGACGACCACAAGACAAAGAACAACGCAGCTCTCCACAAGACTCTGGAGCCTCTGTTGGACCGGGACGCTGAAGCCCTTTTCCACTTCCACCTGACAGGACTGTTCTCTGTGATGAGAGACCTCACCAAGAAGACTCAGACGCTCACTGACAAATACAAGGACATCATCGGAATATCAAATTAGAAAATATGTAAGATGTGTAGACATTAAAAACACCTGGACATCTCATATCTTGACTGTTCACAGACAAGAAAATGCAATAAACGTGCATTATTGGAGCTGATTGTGTGTTTCTTTATTTATGACTAAGAGCCTGAATAAATATTTTGGAGAAAAAAAAAACAACAAAAAAACACTTTTTGGGAAATTGTCAGAAATGTCCCAGATCTTACATTGATGAGATAAACTAGAAAACAAATGTGCTTATTGGTTTATGGTTTCAAGATTATATGATGAATATGGGTTAAATACAGGTTTATATACATTTATACATAATGTATTAATCTTACACTAAAAGGAATCTGAATAATGACAAAAATAGCTCATTCATGAAATTTTACCTAAAGAACTTATTCTGGAAGAATTTTGGTGACCAGTGTCATTGTTTAACATTCATACATGTGCATAAATGTATAACAAGACAAAAGCGAATAACTAGCACAGCAGTGTTAAATCTTTTTCAAGTGTTACAAATTGTCAATATCAGCGTAACTTTGCACCAGTATCAGATTATGATGATTAATATTATGCTTCTCAACTTAAATTTGTATTTGATTAAAGCAAAAAATGTAAATCATACATGGAATCAGACTGATTTTATTTTGAACAGACGTGTAGTTCCAGTTGATCATTTAACTTGTTATTCTTCATCTTGATATCTTGTTCTGTCTTATATTTCAACTTATTTTATTTATTTGACTTTAATATTTTTTTTAATGCTTTTAATTTGTACTGTGTTTTCAGTTTTCTGTACAGCACTTTGGTCCACTGTGGTTGTTCTAAAATGCTTTATAAATAAAGCTGGATTGGATTAACGTAAGTATTGTATAGATGTTCAGTTCAGTCGTCTAATTTCTAATAGTCAATTTTTTGTGTTTCAAACATTATCTGATTTTTAATCATCAATTTTTTTTCTGTTTGAAACTAATGTTACTGTATTCTAAACATCCACAAATCTATCTCTAATGTTGAAAAATAACAGAAATTCAGTCAGAAATAGTTACTTTGGGTTTTCTTTATTATATACATAGCTGTATCTCACACAAAATATGACAATGATCTCACAAAAAGGCCATCCTCAACAGATGGGACTCAAAATGTTCTATCTTCCATATTTGCTCCCTCTAACCACCTGCCAACCTTTAGCGCACGGGGTAAAAAGGCTCGACAATCTCTGCAAAGGTCTTCTTCTCTGATGAGACAAAAAAAAGAAGAGAGAACAATTATGTATAATCAAAGAAATCATGGCTCAAAGTCTCAGAATCTGGTATAGGTTTGGTTACGATTGAAGATTCGAGTGAGAGTGGAATACATGAAGGCACAAATAACACCAGAAAAAGAGACATACATAAACTTACTTTTTTTTTTTTTTGCTTACAGTGAGCCAGTATGTAATCAGATAAACAGCATGGATCTAACACTCATATGACAACAGTAATATTGGGCTTTCTTATGTTTCTAACAATTATTCCTTCTTTTTAATAAATATCCATCTGTTCATATCAACTATGGTGAAGTGATTTTGGCACTGAACAGTATGAGGCATGAATAACCACCATCATCAAACCAGGAAGCTGAAAATTCACTTACCCTTTGCTGTAAATTCCTCTGGATGGAGTTTGACATACTCGTGCATGTCTCGATCGACTCTAGCGTACGTGTAATTTTCATATTTTGTTAGATGGTAGCCGATAAACCAACCAATGGTGGCCATTAGGAACTGTCGATGAACACCTAAAAAGGTTTAGACAGATGAAATTATTACCTTTTCATTAGGTGACACTGATTTAACACAATATAAACATGCCACATGCAGACTTTACATTTACAACAAGAAGACACACTATACATTTTAATAGTACTGGGTAATATTGATGTTAAATTGGAGCATCAATTGTACTGTTAAACAGGAGAGCACACTCAGTGTCAGTCTTACACTTATCTACCTATTCAGTGCTACTAACTAGTGCTTAAGAGACACTGTTGTTATTAATGTTTTCTTACAGTGAAACACACATTCACTTACAACTTCCTAATCCTACAAAACCCCTGCTCGTCTTTACATGCATAATATTGACAGATTCTGAAGCTTTGAAATAAAATGAAAGCTGCATGTATGTGATAATGACGTGCCCCTTCCTACAGAACATAAACTCAAGACTATGACTAGCATACACGCTAACCTGAGTGGAGTGGCGGCCTGTGCTTAATGGCGTTCTGGAGTACCGCAGTGCACCAGCCCATACCGCCCAGCCACAACGAATTCCTGTTCACGATACCCGGAGGAGGGAGACCCTTCGCCTCGTCTGGTACCAACCCCATTGCGGCAAAAAAAATCCCTTCGGTTCGGATATTTCCCTGACCTCCCCGCTACCTTCTTCAGTTCATCGGCTATCACCTCTCGTAGGAAGTCAAGGACGCGCTGTGCAACTGAAAAACACGTCCGGTCAAAACAAACACATATCACTTTCCGGAATTGAAGGTTCCGCTGGATATTTGTTTCCTAGCAACCGATGCGAGGACGGAAAACTTTACATTTAGCAACAAATTATTAAGTTTAGGATGACATTAATGGTTTTTCGTGGTACAAAATAACATATAAATAACATTAGACATTTACAATGAAACAAGCGTTAGGTGAAAATAGGAAAAGTTGCAAATAAAATGTCAGTTTGAAGTAGCTAAAGCTGTTAGTTTAAGTAAAAGTAAACTAATATAGTACTAATCACAGAGAAAATTAGATAGAAATCAGAAATATCGCAAAATGCGTTACAGATTACAATGATACAAGACAGCAAAAAACAAACAAACAAACAAACAAACAAACAAACAAACAAACAAACAAACAAAAAACGCTGTACAGATTAAAAAATATAAGCCTGGACATTAAATTGGTCTGTATGTGGGAACCTGAAGTACAACAATTAGGTGTAATTTTTGTATTTCATAAATTCATCCCACAGACTGGACCCTTTGCTGAGCTGGATTTGGCATGTTTGAGACCTTAATGATATGTTACTGACATGAACTAACCTAGCAAATAAATATATTACCAGTATTATACTCCTTAAGAATCATGTATAACTATGGTGCTTAACAAATTCATCAGACCACCTGTCATGAAAACAAGAACGCATAAATAACTTCATAGTTTAACAAAAACTTGATTCAAATGAACAATTTCATTGTTATTCATACAGAAAATGACCAATTAGAATGACAAAATTGTCCTTGTTGACAAATAATACCCATAAATGTCCATATTTAGTGTGTCCACCTTTGGTGCAGATAACCGTTTGCATTCTTGCTGCCATTGTTTTTATGTAGTTTTGCACAGGAATGCAAGATAATAACTGGAGCTATGAAACTTCATAAAAAATAGTCATTTGCTGCTGCATTTCCCTTTGTATTTTTTAGAAAACATTAAACTAGACAATGTATGGATAGCAACAATAGTTCTATTTTATCATTAAAGACATGGTTTTGATAAAAAAAATATCTTGTATATACTGGTGGATTAAACATTATAGAAACATAAAAAGAAATACTGTTCAATCATGGCAGCAGTGGAAAACACCGTATACTGGGTGGAGCTGGAAGAATACATTTGTTAAACACTCGGTTTAAGTACATTTACTGGTGGAGGTAGTAACTATAAATGAGTAACTGTTTATCCTGTTCTCCTTAATAATAATAATAATAATAATAATAATAATAATAATAATAATAATAATAATGGTATTTTTAAATCATATTCTGTGTAAAAGTCTTTGACTATATATAATGGACTAATTAGTGTTTTCATTACCTTATAGGATACTTGCAGGACATGTTTGTTCTCTCTGAAATGCAGGAAAGTAAATGAATGTAATATTGAATTAATTATGCGCTGCTTTGAACAAACTCTAGATCTGATGACATCATTGAAGTGCAGCTCTCTCCTCCTCCTCCTCCTCCTCTTCTTCTTTCACACAGGCTGCTGAGCTGCTGAGGAGACACAGCCACAGGAATTATGCCCTGCCCAGCAGTGGCTTTACCCGTTTGATGAGGTGACCTATGCATGCCAAGTAGTTGTAAGTCCGGGGATATCCCCGTGGTTTTGGTAAGTGTAAACTCTTTTCCTGCTCGGTCCACTGGGCTGACTTTCATATTTTCTGCCTTCATCTGCAGATTGTGTCAAAATGGCCAGAGTCACACGGTAGCCGCTAGTTGCTACTGTTGCTAGCTGCGCTCTTCAGCTCAGTTTAGTCTAATATTTTTTACTATTATAGAACAGAAGCCCAACGTGTTTACCAGGTGAATCTGCGGAATAGTCTGTAATTTTACCAAGCATTTTACTGCAAAATACAAGAAAAGGGCGGTGAGGGAAAAATGCGACATAGCAAAAGGAAATGTGCATGTATTTTCTCATGATTCCATATGAATTAGCTGCAAAATGTTGTTCATTTCTATAAGACTGGCTTAAAGGGTGGGATTGTTGTGATCATTGAGCAGCTCTTTGAGTTCTTTCAGATGTTTTTAATGAGGCAGTAGTTCTCACGCATCTACAGGCCCCATTTACTGTCCTGGTAACGATGGAGATGCAAAGAATTCTGCAGAAAATATGCACAATTCATCTGATATTTCACCTTCAAATTAATTCCATGTACTAGAGTATGTCTGATAAATAACAGAACTATTCAGACAGTGTGGATATTTACCTTGGGTTATGATCCAGTCTGTGTCAGCAACAGTTTCCAGTGTCCGTGGGTGTAAATCACTCCGAAATGGGGCACGGTCCCCGAAAACTGCAGCTAAGCAAAAAATATTAGGAAGTAGATCTTGTGGAAATATATGATACATATGGAGAAGACTGTTTGAGAAATCAGATATGTTTACTTTGTGCTCAGTGTTTGAGGCTTTAATATTAACCCTTTTATGCATAGGGGTCACTATAGTGGACAGCTATTCAAGGCTGTTCTCTTATATATGCATGGATTTAATTGTTTTAATTCTATATCAGCCAACACAGTAGATGCTTATGAATCATCCCATACACTGTAATTTAGGGCTGCACAATATTGGCAAAATTTATATATGATATGGACAGCATTGCAATAACAATAATATTGCAATATTTCTCATTCATTTAAAGAAATACCAATTTCATCTCAGAAAAATCTTCCTTAGCAATTTTAAAATGAGCCTATTGTTTGTATGCTGACTCAGTTATTTAGAATTTAAGACAAAATCCTGAACTACTACTATCAGTTCCACAATTGTGTCCAAAAACCTGCTGATGCTGCTACCACAGACCTTCAGACACAAAC
>JAQQZY010057753.1:0-10212 GCA_030068375.1 Ostorhinchus rueppellii | reverse complement strand
CCAGAGCCCCCAATACACCCAGCCGGCCCACCCCCGCCCCCCAGGCCCCACCCCGCGTAGCATCCAGGGAATGGGGGAAATCCCAACAACAGGCACGGGACCAGGACTCCCGTGGACTAGTCATTTGTTTCCAAATTCAGCAATCCAAATATGTAAGATTGAGCTAATTTAATCTTTCAAGTGTTTAAAGGTAGGGTAGGCGATGTTTTCCTGGAGCATTTTTTACTACATTGCTTAAAATCCCTTTCATAACTCGATTACAACCAATTAATGAAATGCTCTTACACAAAAATAAAAAAAAATGTAGTGACCTGTGGAACGGACATGACTGAAAAACACCATCCAATCATTTTAACCAAACCACTGAAATGACTGAATGGTGATATGTCAATCAAACTCAACTGCCATTTGTCCCCCCCCCTCCTTATACACAAATTGTGCATTCTCAGAAGCTTGAAGCACTTATACAGGAAACGAAGATGCTGTGCAGCACTCATGAACCCTCCAAAACGAGCATTGCACGTTCTGGTTCTGTGGAGGTGTGGCTTTAGGGGGACGTCTGAAGAAAGGGGCTTAGACTTCTGAATTGTGTATTCTCAAAATGTAGCTGTTCAAACTGTTTTTCCAGGATCTCCTACCCTACCTTTAATTACAATAAACTTATATCCTTAAGCTGAAGACTTCATGTATCTTACAGGATAAAATCTTGTCTCACAACATAAAAGTAACACCTTATTAAACGTGCTGATCCTCCTCGCAACGCGCATCATTAGAACCAAGAACAATATTGACCACTCTGCAATCAGTCTGCTGTCAATGAAATGATCGAAGACATCAGCACAAATGAAGAACAGTCTCCTCCTTCTTCCACCCACTCTCTGTTCTCAGTAGTGTCTGTTCTGTCCTTAACTGGCGGCTGTAAATTGACGAGTCCAACCTTAGGACACCGTGCTGTATGGCTCATTTAAATGCTCTCCTTCCTGTTTGCTGTGGTCTGAAACGGAAACTCTCACTTATTTTGCACTTGTGCTTCTCCAGTAAAACCTGGAGGTAATTTTCTAAAGTTAAAAGTGAGGTTTTACTCATGAGTGCACTCACCAGCAACTGTCTGAGGTACATCTGTTCAGCTGATAGCAAACATAAATATTTAATTGGCCCATCACATGATAGCGCTCAGCATTTAGATGTGGTCAAAATGATCTGCTGAAGTTCAGTCAAAGCATCGGAATGGATAAGAAAGGTGATTTCAGCCACTTTGAGCATGACGTAGTTGGTGTGCACTAGGAATGCATGATATTGGGAAAAACTGAAATTACGATTTTTTAAAAATCTTGTGATATGAAAAAATACTCAGGAGGACATAATAGCAGTGTGGTGCTGATGTAAATGTTCAAAAAAATTTGTTGTGCAACAGGTGCAAGACACTATCGACACAGAATACGTGTCCTTGAAAAAAGGACAAACACTACCTTGGCGGAGGTCTGCGCGCTCCGAGTGCTTTTCTAGTTATTGTTTTTACCTTATTTTTAGTACTCAGTCTTCTATTTTGTTATTTTGTAGACAGAGTAAAGTTAAACCAGAGTCAAATTCCTTGTCTGTGTGTACAAACTTGGCAAATAAAGCTGATTCTGATTCTAAAGGAAAAGGTAACTCAAACAAGCAGCGGTTCCAACTAAGGTATGCAGAGGAACATCTATGAATGCACAACATGTCGAACACTGAACCAGATGAGCAACATCAGGAGCATATTTACTCACTGGCCACTTTATTAAGTACACCTAGTGCTTGTAAAGTGAACCTAATAAAGTGGTCGGTAAGTGTGAATCTGAACCGTACTGTGGAAAACAACACAATCCATTTCCATTTTCTGCAGAGATACTCTTAACCCTTTCCATCAGCTGTTGAAAAATCCATGAGATCGCACTGTACGTCACTTGAAGAACCCAAATCAATTCTGTTCACTTGATGGGGGCTTCAGAGTTCCAACATGCACGAGGATTTCTTTGTTTTTGATCAAA
This sequence comes from Ostorhinchus rueppellii, assembly GCA_030068375.1. Taxonomy (NCBI): domain Eukaryota; kingdom Metazoa; phylum Chordata; class Actinopteri; order Kurtiformes; family Apogonidae; genus Ostorhinchus; species Ostorhinchus rueppellii. The sequence continues at coordinate 8,194 of JAQQZY010057753.1, read as the reverse complement.
GAGCCGTTCTGGAGGTCATTTTGACTCTGGACGAGGTCCCTTGTTGCAGGACTTCAATAGTTCCCCCTCAGGCTCTGCTCAGTCAGCAACAACTAAACCGTTAAGCGGCACACTTTTATGTGCCACATTTGTGCAAAACATCAAAAATGTGCAACCCCCCCCCAAAAGTTTGTGGTTAATGTTGCATCATCGAATACAAAGCATGAAGGAGAAGTTGTGAAAGGTTAACTAAACAATGCGAATATCTCCTGTGCCGTATTTAGTATTAAATGTCATCTCTGGATACAGCCATGGTTATAAATTGCTCCTGTCCAAGCTCAGTTTTTCATGGGATATAAAGTGGGCAACGGACCAACAAATATAAATTCTGCAGAGCCCAGTGCTGCACTACAAAGCATGTGCAGTAAATGATGTGAGTGCTGGGCTGATGGGTAATGGGACAGAGGGGTTCTGTACAGAAAAGAGCTGCACGGTTATGGCCAAAACGATAATCACGATCATTTTTGATTCATGATTGAACATGATTATTCATCATGTTAAGAGAAAACATCTGTATTTTTATTGCACTACTTTTAAACGAACACTATGTGAATAGTTTTCAGTCCAAAATGAAACTTTAAATAAGAATAACTGATAAATAATAAATATATAAATAAATGAATGAATTAATAAATGAATGAATAAATAAATGAATTAATTAATAAATGAATTAATTAATAAATGAATGAATGAATAAATAAATAAATAAATAAATAAATAAATAAATAAATAAATAAATAAATTACACAAGAATTTAAAATTTACCAAGGTCTAACTGAATAAATATGTAATTATTATGCTTGGGAATAATTGTCTGAGTGGGTCACATTGTAAGTGGCCACCTGCATAGTTTTTGTTTATGTTTTTTAGCAATATTCATGTTCCGTGATTCCCCGGAACTGGTAAAAGGGTCAGGTGTGTCGTCACACGCCAGCTTTGATTGATTGAAGTTAGGAGTTCTTTGTGTGTGTGCAGAAAAGTTTCCGATGGTGTGTAACACACACCTTTTAAACAGGTTTAATACTGGTTTTGTTTGTTTCATGTTTATGTGCATTGATTGTATTGTTTTTGTTTTTTTTTATAATTGATTGTATTTGCATATGATCATGACCAGTGAGCAAACAGAGGCTTACGTGTCACGAAGGTTGCAAAATTCTGGGAATTTTCCAAGTTGGAAACTTTCCATGGGAATTTATGGGAATTAAAAAATAAATTTACAAAATTGAAGGTTGGCCCTCAACAGGGAAGTTAAATCTAATTGAAGAAAATATATTGTTGCCTAATCTTGGTTAAAGCAACCAGATTTAATGCAAGTCCAATAATAAATATTGTGAAATTTAGTTGTTGTTTTCGGTCTGGCTTTTTGTAACTTGGGAGTTGGTGGTGAACAAATTGAGCATATGATGTACATCCTAGTAAACCCCAAGGCTGGGACGTAACACCAGTATGCATGAAAGGGTTAAAGTGCACCTTGAATATTACCTACTAAAAACATGACGCAGACGTATGAGGAGGAGATGAAACCTTCTGGCACCTACCATTATTGTGCCTCCAGTCTGTGTTCGTAAAGGCCTCAACACCTTTCGTTGCACCAGGAAATTTGGAAGAAACATGACAGGAGGAATTTCTGTGATTGTTGCCACCACCAGAGACCACTAAAGCAGGGGGTAAAAAAAAACCACACACACACACTTTTAGATACATTATAAGTACATTTTCTCCGGTGCGACTCTATGATGGATACAGCTAACAAAACACAGGTGGAGCTCAGTTCAGTAAAAAGCACTGGAAGCCAAACACGGAGTCAAAGAACTCAATTTTCCAACATGTGCCCACCAGGGTTTTGATATAACGGTATAGAAAAGCTGACTAAAGAAAGACATAATAATGCTGCCGGTGGGTTTAGATTTGAGCCTCGACTCTTGTAAGAAAACAGAATAGCAAAGAATGAGGCGAATTCACAACAGAGTGCTGCGGTGCCTCTCTGGAGCCCACCAAGACCGGTTCTGCATGCAGTAGAGGAGAGAGAGAGTAAATACAAAAGCTTTGAATCTCACAGAACTACTGTTATCAGCTTTACTTTTCCTCCAGCCGAGACTCTGTTATGAGAGATTTACCAGGGCATCTCAGTTTTTCTATATCGCTGAATGTGTGAAATAGCCACAAACAAGTGAATTGAACTTCAGCCCTCTGCGTCGTGGAGGAAAAGGAAGACAAATGTGGATTCAAATCCAGTCCAGAGGATGATAAAACTGTAAAAGGTCTTACTGGCTTCGAAGGATAGTTTCAGTTTTGGGGTTTTTTTGACGTAAGGTTGTGTGAGGTACTGGTGTGTCATGCTGTAATATGTGCAGTAGATCTCCATTAGCAGAGCGGAGCGGTGCTTTAAGGCAAAGGCAAAGGTGTCACAGATGGACCGCCCACTGCTTTTTGATTCCTAACTTTTGAACCAGACAAGTTGTTTTTTTCTTTTGTGCTTTTTAACTTTAACACAAGGCCAAGTCCACCTGTCATTGGGTACAGCAGAAAAAAGTGAAGGTGGAGCCGTGGCCACCTCAGCCTCCTGACTGCAATGTTGTTGAGCCACTTTGGGGAGGTGTCAAACATGCAGTTAATGCAATTAAACCCAAAACCTTAAAGGAACTGAAGGTGCTTTGACAAAAAGAATGGGCAGCTTTAGCATCTGAGCAAATAAAGAGCCTCATCCACAACGAGCACAAAAGACTAGAAGCTGTCATAGATGTTAAAGGAGCCGATACAGAGGATGGAGAACTAGGGGATGGGAACTTTACATCAGGGCTATTTGGATATTTTCTGTTGCCAGTATGATTTAAAAACAGCAAAAAACATTTGTTTAATAATAAATGGCTTCACCAACCACTAGCCATAAGTGAAGGAAATGTTTTTGTATTATCATTCATATTCTCTGAAAAATGGACAAAGAATCACAAATTCTGAAATTTGAACTTATGAGCACAACTGTACACCAACTTAATTCCTTGGTTGATCAGTGATGGGAAGTCATATATGGGCTTTCATTTAATTAGTTTTGTTCACATCCTTATTGCACTTTTTGGCAGTGGACCAAAACCTGCAAACAGAAGCACACATGTGACAAACTGTGCCGGCATTGGACAGAAAAGTCAGGGGTGGGGTGAACCAGAGATGGCAGGTATTGATGAAAACAAACATGGACATTCTACATGTAGTAATTGTTCTCGCAATATGCATTTTATTTTTAGTCACAAATTTATGAAAATAATGCAAACTGTCAAGAACAGCTCATTCAGAGCTAGTTTTATAATAATATGGACATCTGACCAAATATCAGTAGTCGCTTTTCCATGAGGCTTATGTGCAAAACTTTACCAATATTTACTAAATGTGAAAAAAAACCAGAAGTGCATAATGTCGGTGGGATAACACTATTCACACCAGAGTCTGTTTGGAAGTCGTTTGATTTGAAGTAGAGTTTGCATTCACACCTAAAAAAAAAGTCCAGACTTTACAGGGAAACAAACTCTGGTCTGTTTTAAACGGACCAAACAGAAGTAGGTGTGAATCCAACCTGACAGCAGCAGCAGAACCTCACAAATTCAAGTTTGTGGGATCCAGAGCCATTGGTTCCATTTGTATTTACAGACCCAGACTCACAGGAAGGCGACACGTTTGCAACATAAAACCACAGCCTTTATCAGTTCACTTCTCTTTAGTTTTGAGTCTGAAATAATGCATTAAAAACAACACCACGGCACAATAACACCGGTCGCAGAAGTAAACTTTTTGTGCAGGCTCGGTCTGTTAAGTGTGTTGTATTGTGTTGTATTATGTGAGTGTCTGCTTTTTTGTTTTTTTTGCTTTTTGATCTGGCAGCTTGGGTCTTCATTTGTCAATTGTCACTTGTTTGCAAATAAAAATAAATAAATAAGAAAGAATGTACATTGGAAGTATTCTTTTTTTTTTTACTTTTTATTTGAATTTTTAAACCATTTATGCAGTACAGTAATTAAAAAAACACACAAACAAACAACAGAGCACAAAATAACCAGGCTGTTTCGGCTGTTCCTCATGCACTCGTCTGCTTTTCCACATCAGAACTGGAAACAAGCATCAGTGTCCTTAAATATTTTCCATTTCTCCCATCATCGATTAAAAGATCCCACCTTAATCCTCAAATGAAACGTTTATTTTTCCGTGGTTTATATTTCCTCTATTATGTCCAACCATTGCTGTGGTCATAGAGGGTCACTTTTGAACCAGTTCCTTGTGACAACTTTTTTTCATGTAGAATTAGTATTTTAAACATGTAATAATCTTCTCTTTGAATGCCATCCTCAGGTATCAGACCCAGGTAGATAATCTGTAAATCCATTGGAATTTTATAACTGAGAATTCCCTCCATTGTCTGAACAACACTGTTCATATTGCATGTATTATAAATGAAGCACACACACACAAACATAGGGATTTTCGGGGTTTATTTCTCAGGTGATAAAAGAACAGAAACTAAACCTCATGTTCTGCCTGTGGTTGTCCCTGAACTACTTCCAGAAATGAGTGCATCACCTCCACATCAGCCTCTTTCTGACTTTGTAGAACTGGGGTGATGTAGACACAGCTTTTTATGACTTTTTTTTTTCTCCCAAATAGGGAAATGGACATGAGCGTGACTTCCTGGATGACAGACGCGTGTTCATCATGGACATGTATAATCGCCACATTTATCCAAGGGACGGATATGCCAAAAGTGAGTCCAAGTTCCAGAATTTTCCTCCCATTTGTTTGTTTTACAGCATGTTTTCCATCACAGTCAAAGTAAATCCTATGTTTTAAGATACAGCATCACACACAGCAAAAATGCCAGTGTTAAATCAACTCTGAGTGTCAAATTTAACACTGGAAAGTGTTTATATGCGTCCACTCTTTTCAGTGTTAGTTTAACTCTAGCACCAGTGTTAACCCGACTCCAGAGGGAGTTAATACTGATCAAATCTGAGTAAAAATAAGAATAACCCCTGTTAATTTACTCCAACACTGAAAAATTAACACTGGCACATTTGCTGTGCATGATTCATTTTATTTCATTTCATTCATTGTAAAATAAAAAGTAATTTAATGGAAATACAAACGTTCTCTGTACCAGTGGCGGAGCTAGACTGTTATCCTTGGGGTGGCCAGAAGGTGGCCACGGCTGTTGCAGGGGGTCCACAGACTATGACTATGAATTTGTTGTGTATTAGGCAGGGAAAAATGTCTACATGTGAAGCAGTAGGAAGAGTCTTGGAGGATAGAGTATTTAAGCCAAGAATCTTAGCTTCATACGTACCTGTGGCTTGTAGTAAAACTGTCTCCTATTTGACCACAAAAGTGATTTTAAACAGTGACTCATTTGGAAACCACAGTGAAACTTACTTTGGAATGAAGATTTTACGCTCCATTTCTCCTCCTCCTCCTCTTCTTACTTTAGTGATGTCCTTTTCAGGCTGAAATCTAGCTCAAATCTCCCTCTTCTTCTGTGGTGATTCTTCTTCTTCTCCTTGTAAGGCAGATTTCAATTCTTAGGTTATTCACATTTTATTGTTACGGGATAGTTTGTAAATGTCAATATTTTCACAAGTTAACCTTATTTTTTGCAGTAAAACAAAGGCAAAAATTTGGAGTTGTCATTATTTATGGGGTGGCCATGGCTCAGGTGGTATAGTGGGTTATCCAATAACCGAAGGGTCGGCGGTTCGAATCCCCATAGTCAGCCCACTGTGTCCTTGGGCAAGATACTTCACCCTCCTCGCCTCCAGTGCCACTCACACTGGTGTATGAATGCGTATGAATGTTTAGTGGTGGTTGGAGGGGCTGTAGGTGCGAAATGGCAGCCACGGATACAGATGTAGTTTACCACCACCAGAGGGGGAATGTGAGAGTGAATGAATAATGGATCAATAATGTAAAAGTGCTTTGGGTGACTTTAAAATTTACTCCACTATTATTTATAGGTTATTATGTTATTATTTTACTGGTCTAACCCATGGGAGATCAAATGGGCCTGAATGTGGCCCCTGAAAAAACAGGAGTTTGAGACCCCTGACCCCCTGAAGCTTTGGCACGTCCTGGTGACATGAACAATTGAAGAAGTTATGGCAGTAGGTGGAGCCTCACTTAAACTCTGTTTCAGTGTGTGTGTAAAGTGTAGATGTCAAACTAATCCTGTGAAGTCAAACAGTGTTAAAGCACATGGAAAACCAAAGGTACAAACAGAATTTTGGGGCGATAGTGTCTTTCTAGTGTAATAGTGTCATGTTATTTTTTCCACATCAAACCGAGAAGAAAATGTGGAGTCATTCTTTTTATTCGTAGGTTATTATGTTATTATTTTACTGTCCATCATATTGGTCTGTATGTGGAACCAGAACAGCTTTGACTGGAATTTTTGCACTTTGTAAATTCATCCATGGGGCAAGATTGGAACCTTTGGGGGGCCACATTTGGGCCCCAGGCCTCATGTTTAACGCCCCTGCTCTAGAGCTAATGAATGACTCGCTTAATTTTTGCGAAAAATAGATGGATTTAACCAAATTTAGGCCATGACAAGGTAAGAGAACAACAAACACAATAGTACAGCTTTGAACAAACCATGCCCCATTTTTTTGGTCGTGCTTTTCCAAAATGAACCGTGCAAATTACAGGTGCACGGCTCGCTGCCTAGTACACGGGTGAGTGTCTCCAGCGGCAGCGCTCATTCTGTTCCACCCTGAAGGAAATCTGCTGTTCCAAGTGGGGCTAACGTCACAATCATGGCTTGTACACAGATGAAATGAGGCAACACTTTAAGGTTTATCTCACAGGGACCACTTTAGCAGCTTCCAGTCCTCTGTAGACATAATGTCACGGTCCTGCCATACAAAGTGTACGTCCTTCAGCTATCTTTGCCTCGAAAATTAATTGAATATGACGTCTCGTAATCGTCTCTCCCCTTAAGTCTGAGAAATAAATGTACATTCTGCTCTGTTTAAGATAAAATAAAAAAAAAAAAAACACATATAGTCATAGCGCTGCACTGTGGCCTCCAGTACTCATTCATTTCTACCTTTAAAGTCCAAGGTACATGAGGCCTTTAAAGACCAAAGCATGAACAGTTCGGACCTTTTCTTTCAGCTTTTCCATGCCTGGAAAACATTGTTACATTACATTGTTCTTCGTTTCTTCAAGACTGAACTCGGAACATGAAGGTCTCCCAATTACCCATTTAATTATTTGTGCTAATTATTGTAAAAGCACTGCTGCAGATTTTCATATCTTACATGAACTCTTCTTTGGAGGATTTTTTTTTTCCCCTGAACATTCCATTTCTATTCATTTGTCCGCCTTCACTCTGCCGTTGCATGAAACACTGCGAATAAAAGTGTGTAAATCCTTTGAATTCTGCAGCTTCTACTTTATTGATGGCAGCTTTGCTCACTGATCCTGGTGCTAAATCTGTCTGAATCCCAGGAGCCATAAAGAGGAAGGTGGAGCTGGACTGGGGCACCGAGGACTCAGAATACCTGCAGAAAGTGGAGCTGCACTCGGAGGGAGCGCTGAACGAGATCCGACCCGACATCATCATCTACAACGCAGGGACAGACATCCTGGACGGGGACCCCCTCGGAGGACTCTCCATATCACCACATGTACAGTAGCCCCGCCCATCTGATCTTTCTGAACCTAGGAACTCAGTGGAACTTTAAATCAGGGGTGTCAAACATACGGCTCATGGGTCAAAACGGGCCCATTGAACTCTACAATTAATGTGAGAAACACGAAAAATAAACTGTCATGGGCGTCAAAATCATGTTAGTTGTGGAACTTCATACAAACTAAAGCTGCGTTTCCACTATGAGGTACCGGCTCGACTCTACTCAGATACCAGGGACTATTGCGATATGTGATATGGATGTACAGCACTGCAATAACAATAATGTTGCGATATTTCTCGTTCACCTACAGAAATACCAATCTGAGCTCAGAAAAGTGTTCCTTAATGTTCAAGTGAGCCAATTGTTTGTGTGACTCAATTATTTAGAATTTAAGACAAAATACTGAACTACTAGATAGATAGATAGATAGATAGATAGATAGATAGATAGATAGATAGATAGATAGATAGATAGATAGATAGATA